>JAZGTJ010008333.1:0-21183 GCA_036877575.1 Botia almorhae
TACAATAAGAGGCAACAGTGAATAAGTGCTATAGACAGGTCTCAGGTATTTCAGCACAGTATAAGAAGGGTGTTTTTTTCAATACATGATGAAATCTGTACTGCAGAAAACTAAAAAAATAATTAAAGAATCAGATCTTTGTTTTTGATCACACTTTGATTATGTCCTTAATAATACAGCTTTTAAGATCTGTGTGTATACAGCACGTTTGTAATATTAATATCATTATGAAAGTGTATTAGTGGCATACCGCTTTTTTGTCCCCATCCTTGTCGTCAACGTAGGACAAGACAAAATCGATGCGACGTACACCATCTCTAAAATACACAGAGTCCCGGCTCTGCTCAAACTTGTCGATCTGCAAAAGACACAGAGATATAAATCATAAACATACAATAATAGTTCTCACACACAAAACTATAATAGAACAGAGCTTTTGAAAGTTGCCTTAATTCACAATGAACACAAGGAACATGATGTTATTTGTCACAGGGGACTTTTATCTTTTCCAGCCAATCGCATGCCAACACATCACCTCAGCGGTGCGAACTGAGCAAGTCTTGCCTTACTTAAAAGCACACCTGCCATGTCAGTCACTCATTTTCATAAATAACGTCAGCTATTACTCAATCATATATTCAAACCATCAGCTATAATAAAACAAACCTCAGGAAAACAAGATAACATCACGAAACTACCTTTTACGTTATACATCATACTTGCACAAACATGTCCTGCTGCTTTTGTTGACCAAGAGATTGTACTGTTCACTATTGAGAAATACTTACGAGTCTTACTTCATGCATTAAAAAATATAAAATCACACCGGTATGCGAGAGAAAATACAAGCTGCCAGCTGTACTCAGTAAGTCAAGACAGATAAGTCACAAAAATGCTTGCCTGCTTGGCACGTTTGCCCAAATAAAGCCATTCATAGGCAAGAACTGAAAAAGCTGTTAAACTAATAACATTGGCCGGCTGTGCAAAGGAACGACAATCCGTGAGGGCATTATATTACAGAGCGTAATGAAATGGGGGAGGGTTCCTACAGGAGCACTTAGTTTAAACACAGTCATTGTTAGGTCATCCCTAGCGCTGCTGGAGCCCTATTGATTAATTATTTACCATCACAAAAGTATCTGAACAGTCAATAAGCATTTTAGCATAGACCAAGATTCAAGAAGGCTGTCACACAGTGGCAGCGGTCTTATGTAAATGAAGCAAGCATAGCACTTCACTTGTTTTAATGCAAACACCATGACATGAAGGTCTTCATGTAAGAGGTAAGTAGATTAGAATTCATTGGTTATACTGATCCCAATAGAGCCGTTGACGACTGTTGACAGAGCGACACCGGACACACAGTTCTAGCAAAACTCTAGCAGCAGAGTTCTGATAAAAGCAAGACACTCCCTCTTCTAACCCAGAACTTCTGGTTAAGCCGTAATGCCCATCTCTCTTAGTTAAGGCAGTGCCCACCTTCCCAAGTAACAGCTGTTAAATTACATTACATAAACACTCCAACAGAAGCCTTGGAAAGATATTATTTACCGAATAACATGAATTAAAAATATCTCCTCGAGGATAAAATGAAGTATGAATCAGTTTTGAAAAGGGACTCTCATGTTTCAGTCCGCAGCCTCGTTGGGGAAATCTATTTTATGCTGTTATGGGGCTGAGACCACATTAATGGTGCTTATACATGCTTCATAATTTAGTGGATTGCTTATCAAGTGGTGCTACAGCTGTTTCTCTGAAGGCCTCATCACAAAAATGACATCACAGGCGAGTAATTCATCGCAGTTATTTTTATCTGAATTCAGGTTTGGTCACATACAGACAAAGCATGTCAGTTGTGATACAAACACTCGTTCATTGCTAAAGAACGACCTGCCCAGTTCTTTTGACCTTTAAGTGCTCCACTTAGTTTGTTTAAACTCGCCAACGCAAATGTTTAAAACATAAATGAAAAAGTTCCTCAGACCTTCAGAGCAGCAGCAAGGCCTCGTGGCCTGAGTGTATTTTCTTTTTATGAGACAACCTCAGAGCATGAGCATAAAAACATTTACCACATTACAACAAAATTCGAGTCACAGTAGTAATCTGATTTTCTTGTTCTTGTTTGAAAGCAAACAAGAACCTTAAACTCTGACAGGACATCAGAATTAAATGACCCAGCTAACAATGTTAAGTTGTAAGAACGTTCCCATAAAGTAACAAAAGCGTTAAAAAGGTTATTTTGAAAGTTCTATGAGCGTTCAAAACATCCAGTTTTTTTTGACGTTTTATTGACATTTGTATCACCGTTATTGCTTGGTTATCAAACTTTTTAAATTCTGTAACGTTTTTAAAACATTCCACTGACAAACTAAGAATCCAATTTTTGATATATGACAAATATTTATTTAAAACGTTCTACTAACATTACTGCAAGAACTTTGAGAGAACATTAGCCAACATTCTGAGAACATTCCCTGTTGGCTGGGGAGTCAAACATCTTACCTCTCTGTGACCGGGCAGCTGTGTTCCTCGTCCAGATACAGGATTAATACTGCCATTATCTGTGGAAGAGACACGGGAGAAACTACATGAGTACACATCAGAACAACAAATGACATACATGCTTAAAAATAGGAAATATTTGGACACACAGAAACTCTTTTTTTTACTAGTTCCTGCCCACATATTGTGGATGGCTGTGTAAAGGTGAACAGTGTTGGCAAAATAAAGAGACTGAAAGTTACTGAAGAGAATCTCTTCACAAGAAATCTAATTTTCATTGCCCGAAGAGCAGCCACAGATTGCATTCCAGTACAGTTACAAGCTACAGTCAGTGTGTCTAAGAAATGTCATAACTGCCAAAGTGAAATATCACACAGCACATCACTTGAAAAATATGTGAGATTTATCTGCTTTTTGATGCTCTCTCCCACACACAGACATTGCAATGCTTTAATCAGACAATGATTATAATGCTAAATAGCTGACTATGGGATAAAAGCACTTCCTGTGGGGAACAGACAACAGCATACACACAATACAGAATAATAGGATGGTGCATGATGTCACAAACCACCAACAAGCAGCCTAATATTGTCAGCCAATCAGACTGGAGGTTCAAGTTTCAAAGTAGTTCTGGAAAAATTTTCATTTTTTATTAATTACTTTTAAAACAATATTGTTTCTTAAAGGTGCTGTGAGCGTCGGCCATTTTGCTGTTATTTTCTGACTTTTTCATAACCAAGAAACAATGTTAACACAACATCTAAAAACTGGACATTCTAGAACTTAGAAACATTTTGAACTTTTTGGTTACTTAATGGAAACGTTAGAGAAACGTTCTTACAACTTAAACGTGTAAGCTAGGTTATTGGTACGAGGCAATGATCAACTGAAGGCATACAGGATGGATGGATCAGTGGCCTCAACATTTTAGAAACATCAGCCGTATTTTGAGCGAGCATCACAACCCCAAACATGTGGTACCGCAGTCAAAAGCACGTGCACAAGTATTGTCTTGTTCGAGGCTGACAAGGCATATAAAAGCTGGCACGTAAAAACTGGAGCAATGACAGGAAATGAAAATGAATCAGAACAGAAAAACAGCAGGACGGACAGACAAGAAACACATCCAGTGAATCTCCATCCATACCTGCCTGAAAGATCCTCCGGTAGCCCGTCAGAACAGCACAGCCATCTTAAGCCATGAGAGAGTTAGGAGCGGAAAGATCAAAGTTTATAGCCTCACAAAAACCTTTCTCGTGTGTTTCTTTTTAATTTTCGAAGGGATAAATGATAACACTCAAAACCGTTATATATAGTGTATATACACCCAGGGCCCTTTAAAAAGGTATATATGCCCGAGTTATAATTACAAACTGACCACAACTGTTACTAAACAGATAAGAAGGGATTTCCTGCAATTTGGCCCTCTCTTGTCTTATTCTTGGGGCTAGCAGGAGCTTTGGTCTCGCGGGCTTCTTTTGATGTTATTATGAGGGATGATTAGGCCTACTGGGAATGAAGTCTTTGATAATGGCACCTTTGTGTAATACTTTGAAGCAGAGAGGGATAAAACAGCAGTGATGTTGATAAAACCTGTCTACATACAAACCTGCGGCCCTTGCAGTAACTTCCTAGTAAACACATCAACAATGGAGCTCAATCCTTCTCCTCACGTTAAACCTTTCTTAGGAGTTTATTTACATTGATGCTACACAGATGCTTTTATCCAAAGCAACTTACAGTGCATTCAGGCTATACATTTTCGTACCTGTGTTCCCTAGGAATCTAACCTACAGCATTTGCACTGCTAACGCAATGCTCTACCAATTGAGCTACAGGAACAGGTTTTTGGAACTGAGCTCCAGAAAGGTTCCTGCCTATAATGTCAATTCCAAAACTGTAGGTGGTTCAGAAATTGTACTGGAGAAAAGTAGCAGGATTTAAGTCATTCAGCATCGTAAAGACAGATAAAGCAAGATCTGTCCTGTTTTGTTAAGCAGATAGGCTGAAATGGGTTTGTTAAGTAGGTTTGACAATATATTCACAATTTTGGTTTTCTCTCACATGACAATACAGAGTGTTACAGTAGAAACAGAAGGTTACATCACTGCACCAATACAGCGTGACAGAACATGTTACCCTGAACCGAACAATCAGGAAAAACTACAGAAACAAGTCAGCAATCAATTACTCAATACCTACTTCACATTCTAAGGTGATGGCAATTCAATGGCCCCAATTTCACACCACGAGCCCTGCACAGGACTGCTCTGTTGACACAGCTGTTCACACAGGAACTGTACTGGTATTAACAGGACGCAACGATACAGCTGATGAATTGCAGACTTTATAATCTATGAACAAGTCTTACATAGCAAAAAAAATACGGACTATTCTACTGTAAGGTCAGGAGCAGGCCAAAGTATACCGATACATGTTTTCAGAATTAATAATAGGCCGATGTCAGCAATAAGCTTTCTGCAATGTCCGGATATTGTGCAATGTTATTTACATAAACAAACAGATGTGCAAACACACATACACACACTCAGAACCCCATACGACTTTTCCTAAACAACGTGGATTCTATTCAATAAAGAATGCTTAATTTGGTATTATTATTTGTATCTAATGATTGGTTGATGCGAAATGTATTTTTAATCAAAGTTGATCTTTTTTTAGGATAATCCCTTTAAGAGTTTCTTCCTGACTTATTGGGTCAGCAGCTTGTTTAGTATGGCTATCAAGAGGAAAACAAAATGAAAGAGACAGTTGCTATAGCAACAACTCTTCCTCTCCTTCTCACCATCTTCTGGTTCCTAGCAAGTGTAGCATGACCTCACTGGTTGTTCGGAGGAGACTCCATATTTAGAACATTGGCCAAAGTTGTCTCAAAGTTATCAAAAACGTCACTGCCGTAATGTTAGTAGAACATTTCTTTAACATTATATATCAAACATTACTCCTAAGTAGTTAGTGGAACATTTTAAAAATGCTACAAAATTGTAATGTTACAGAATTGTAATGTTCTTATAACTAAGCAATATTGTAAATAAAACGCTTAAAAAACTTTCAAAATAATGTTTTCAATGTTTTGTTTCTTCATGGAAACGTTAAGGAAATGTTCTTACAGTTTAATATTGTTAGCCAAAGTGAGCATTCTCTAAAGAGGATACCATGAGGTCGGCACTGATAAGAGACCTAGTCTTCTATGTGACAGCCCAGGGTGACAATGCAATGATAAACACAGTGAAGCGATTCACACTGTCACACTACAGTCTATTATACAGCCATTTTGAAAAACAAGGAGTCAATACTAGTGGCATCACAGGGAAAATAAACAATTATTTGCATTTATTAAATTACATGCACAATTTAGCCTAATATCAATGAAAGAAACCAGTTAAAGGCCAGCCTAGGACACTTACTGTAAAGCAGAGCTACAGACTCAAAAGACATACAGCAACTTGCTCTAAATTGTGCACTAAATTGTTTCATTGTCGCAGCAACGATAAGCTTTCTGGTTAAAAAGAGCCGTTGTGGACATGCAGATAAAACACTAGCTGTGTTTTTGGAGGAAGGCCGAGAGAGAGTTTCTACTAAGGGAAGGTTAATAAGTCTAAGTCGAGATGTGTAAACAACGTCTTCTTGAGCAATCTGTACTACAATCTGTAGTATTTGGGTGTTTATTTAGCTAAAATTATGAATCAAACAGATATCAAACCTATGAATCAAATAGATATTAAACTCATAAATCTTCTACTAGTCTGTCTGTGCACTCTGAAGCACATGGCCAATATAAAGCATGTCACATTTAAATACTTTGCGATTCAATTCTTTGAATTAAAAAAAACAAATGCATTAAATAAATAAGGCCACGTAGGATTTAAAACTCAATACATTTAGAGGAAAACTTCTAAGGCACTGTAAATCAGTAATTTTTTATTTGCTCGTCACAGACATAATGCAAATCGTAATGCAACACCTTATCATCTATGATTTTGCGTATAAATAGTAAGAAATAATCAGCTGCTGTGTAAATGGAGAGGGGAAAGAGGATTAGAATAGGGTTTGCCTAAAAATACCAGGTAAACAATTCCTAACCAAAAGGCCATTAATGACAGGCAAAACCCTGGAACAGGTAGAATAACCTTACAGCAACGACACTTGGACAAGCAAACCCACACACCTTTCTGAATAATAACACGGACAACAAACATACACCTACACGTCTTATAAGAGCCCCTCTAAACCTAGTGCTTTAATAAACATTAGTTAGCTCAGGTTAAGAGAATCTAACCTTTTCTGCTCAATAATTCCTTTTAGAGCATTACAAACAAGCGGCGTAATACAGAGTAGGACACAGTGTGTCCTACACAGAGTTACATACCTAAGATGATATCAGTACAGTACAGTACAGTACAGTACATTCCATCGCGATAATGATGTAGTATTTTGTTGCATTTTAATTTACTGCCTAGAGCAAACAATAACGCTCAGATTCTTTCCTTTTGTTTGCAACAAATCCCAGACTAATTCCTTGGCATCATTTTCTTATACGAACAGCTGGGCGTTCCTATAATGCTAATCCGAAAATACCCTTATATACAGTGAAACGCTGAATGAATGACAGCCACACCAGACGTTTAACTGAAGCATCACAGAAGCGATTTTATTCTCCAATTACGCTGAGGCCACGCCATGAGTAAAAGATGATTAAAAAGGCGGTCAGGAGCTCCTAGCTAGTCCCAGTTCATACAAGGTATGACCATACACGTAGACCTAAAATATCAGGTCTCTCTTTAATTTACAAACCAAGTGTACAGGCCAAGATGGCCATGGAGATAAATGGAAAACAAAGGTCCTTTTGATTATTCAGAC
This sequence comes from Botia almorhae, assembly GCA_036877575.1. Taxonomy (NCBI): domain Eukaryota; kingdom Metazoa; phylum Chordata; class Actinopteri; order Cypriniformes; family Botiidae; genus Botia; species Botia almorhae. The sequence continues at coordinate 7,387 of JAZGTJ010008333.1, forward strand.
TAAATTTAAAACGCTTCGGAATTCAAGAGACTAGTACACGATGCCAGGTAACAGCAGACTCTGGGGTGTAGCACAACTTTTCCACGCCTTGACTTTTCAGTTATTCCTGTTGTTGCGTTATTCCATTGCATGAAAACTTCTTTCCAATTTCCAAACAACACCCCACCGCGAACGTCCACTTGGATAATTGATTTATATACGTTTGTACACGTATTTACGTAAGACCTGACATAACGAACGTGTTCTGCACCGTTTCGTGGCAGTCCACTCACCTTCTATTTGAGAATCCAGCGTGTTAGACATTTCTATCAAAGTCGCTTCTTTCGTCTTTCCCGTTATCCTTTTCATCCTAAGTTTCGTGCGTTTATTTTCCCCCACGGAACAATATAAAAAATCTATAAATCAATGCAGAACGGATTGTCCGCTTTCAGATATGTCTGTAGTGACTAAAACGTATTTTTTCTGCTAGCCTTTTTCTCCATAACGTCAATTACTAGAGAGCAGCAGAGAGGATGACGTCTTAAAGGGGAGTGGCTAACACGCCGACTCTTTCCGTCGGCACACTGGCATCACAGAAGTATAAACTGGGATGTTAAATGTGATTTATTTTCATGTCCTGTTTTTCCATATATATATAAGATAACCATTTATGTATACAAAAGTAAAAGAATTTCCCTTTTTATTTTCCTATTGAAACTAATGTAAGACAGGACAACATGCTTCTACATAACCATTACCTTAATTAATTCTGAATGAAGTCAGATCGCACATGCTTAAACTATAGTAACTTGCTCCCTCTGCTGGTCAATTATCAGACTGTAGACTGTAAAACGTTGCTGTTTCTCACGCAAGAAAACTACATTACCCATGAACCATCTCTTCATGCAGCATGCGCACTGCAGAGCAAGGTATGGTGCTGCGTATGCCTAATACGCATAAAATAGGAATCAAATTTCCTTCAAATAAGGATACAATGTGTACATTTGTTTTTAGTGCATGTGTTTGAATACATAGGGCATCTGCGATGATTTAGATTACCGCGTTTATTTAGGCGGTTTAGTTGCGTTAGCTGCGTTCGTTGCCTGATTAGCCAATACATGTTTACTGACCATTTTATTAATGCATTGGTGGTCTTTAGCCTAAATATTAGAGATATCGCCCTGAACTTAACAAGTTTCTAAAGAGATTCTGGTGTTTTTTCTGCAAGCTTACATGTACACAGCATAAAACCAGGAAGGCTAAGGCATTGCCCGGTTGCACAGCGAACGTCAACGTTAAACGCTACGGCCATGGCTGTGATCGGTAATCCAATGACGATTTTAGGTAGACAGAGCAGCTGTGAGTGCCCGTGAGTCTTCAACCCCAGTAAGATACCTGCCTGTATCTGCTTATTGGCTCTGCTGTATTATAAATGCATTTTTTAAGTTTAGTGCCGTTATGGAGTTCATTTCAAAGCACCATAGTCTCACAAGACGTGTCAAAAATATGGCATGTGACCATTAATCCTTCAAGTACATGTGTTTCAGCGTCGTTAGATACCCACCATTTGCTGAAGCTGTGTTTAAAAATATTTACCGACTAATGGTTTTACTGTCTTTGTCTCCCCACCTTTAGGTGTCTCAAGAGCCCTTTGGTGAGCATGGAGTTCTATGCTTTTCTCTCTTTGTAGTTGTTTTCCATGAGTCTGTAATAAATGATCAAAATAACTATTGTTTACTTTATTTAAGCTAGTGTTATGTGCAGTTAAAGCAGCAATCCATAACTTTGGCCTCTATCGCTGTCTCTGTTTGATACATAAAATTACTTACATAAATAATTCTCTTTACGTATGTTAAAGTCAAATGAAGCCAGTCTGATGTTTTCCAGTAAATCAGACCCAACAGCTCAAATTATAAATCATTATTATAAACTTACAGTTGCGAATTGGGGTAAGGAGACCGTTTTGTACACTGATCTGTCATGTACTTGCTCAATAACTGGTTGTTTACTTTTTAACAAAAAAATGACAGAATGCAGCTTTAATAAAAGCGTATTTACAGTATTTATACTCTGTTAGGGGAAAAGCCATTAGATTAAGTGCATCTTAATGTTTTATAACATCTTTATTTTTGTAGGTCTTCCACTTGGTACCCCTGCATAAATATCCAACTTCTGAGTGCCATACTTGACCAATCACTATGAGTGACCCAAAACACAAGGAGCAGGATGCTCCCAACAGCCTGTCTAATAGAGATGCCATTGAAGTTCCTGATAATCTCTCTCTAAGTGACTCTGACCCTGACGAGCCCATTGAGCATTTTGGCAGAAAGGTCGAGGACCTGTCGTCATCCTCGGACGATGAACAAGAAGCCCAGCATGACCGACCTGTTCCTCAAGAAAATCCCAGTTTCAGACTGTCAGGTGGGAGTTTTGGTTTTTGTCATCGCAGCAAGGACATCTTCGCGCAGTTGGACAGCGCTGCCAAGCTCACATCTAAACAGCTAAGCGAAGACAACATCCTCGATGGTACGTTTGCTCGTCCAGCTCCACCTTCACCTCCACAGACATCTGAAAGGAAGTGTAGTGCTGGCCCTGAAGCAACCAAAAAACAACCTGCGAGTAAAAAACTCCCAGATTACCTCGCGCACCCCGAGCGCTGGACCCGCTACAGTCTTGAAGACACTTCCAAAACCAGTGACCGAACGAATAGCCAGATCGCCCACCAGTACCTTCAAGAACTTCAGGACAGAAAGAAACCTCAGGGTGCTGCGACAGAGACCTTCGGCCCGGTGTTTAACCAGAATCATGGAAGCAGCTGTGTGAATAAAATTTTGTTCACTAAACCCAAGAGCAGAGATCAGTGTGACAACAAACCTGACCGTGTGAGGAAGGAAGAAGTTGGACTTCAACATTTGGATGACAAACAGGAGAACGAAGAAGGAGATGCTGTTTTTCTTCATCACGGTTCGTCAGAGAATGAAGGAAATAAAAGAAAGCGTGAGACTGAGGAAAAGAAAGAGGACGACAAAAAGGTGACCGGTGCTGTTTTCAACAGTAGCAAGAAAGTGAACCGCAAGCACTTACGTAAAACAATTGATGAGGATGAGGAGAGCAAAGAGTGAACAGTTTGGACTTATGTTCCCAAAACTGTCGTTTTAATGTTTGTATGTATTTGAAATCTTGCATATAGATGTTTTGACCATTCAAATATCTTAGTTTTGGCAACTTTAAGTTAATGGATTAAAGCGTGTTTTGCAACATCTATACATTGTATGCTATATAACTGTGTATAGATAAGTACGAGATACCTAACAAAAATGTCAAATGACTTAGAAACATATCTGTCTGCAGTGCTATCAATGTTTTCGTGAGTACACAATTATCCTAAAGTACTTTGTTTTATGGCTATTTTTCATAAATAAATTCCACAGGGTTGACATCACGTTAAACAAACGCGCCACGTCTTGATAAGTTCGTGAAAATGTACAGCTTAGTGTTTTGCATGACCTCAATGGTTGATGATGAGCGATGCAAATTAAAATGCAAATAATTAAATTTTATTCATTTCAGTTCTGTTACAGCAGAACAGGGACCTTAACCTCAGTCATTAATGGGGTTTTGCTCTGCCACCCCAGTATGCAGATTAGTCATCTAAGCATACGTCACAGTTTTACACATTTCACAGGACATTGTAATTCTGAGACTAAACGTGCAGGCATAACGACGGCGGGGTGTTTATTTACAGGAAAGTCAGGTTTGGGGAGACGCTGTAGGTGAACAAGATAAGTAAATAATATGAAATAATACTAAGCGACGTTGACAAGTTGTTACTTTAAGAAAAAATAATTTTGTGCTTTAAATGTACAGCATTTAAAGTGGAAACAAATTTAATGTAATTTCTTCCGGTACAGTTGAGAATCTGTTAAGTTTGCTTCATGCACCTTTAGTTGCCTTTTAAATGTTTATGTCAACATGATGGAAAACACTCAATTTGATAATATACATGAAGGTCTTGTTAAGCATATTTTAAAGGATACATTTACAGTTAAACGGGAAGTGTGGAAAAAGTAAAGCGTGTCCCCAAAACTTCTTATATCAGTATTCTTTAACGCCTGTCATCCAGTCAGATTCGAGGACCGGAAGCAACTGTTGTAAAATAATACTCGTGGACTTAAATGTTGTTTTTGGCAGAGACAAACTAGTTCAGTATCGAGCCTAGTAGACCTTTCAGACCCGCCCTCTCACCAATAGAGTGACGTCTGTGATCTCACCTACAGGTATAGCACAAGAATAGCTTACCGTTTGCGGATCTGTCCAACTTGAAGTAGGAAATGCGGAAGTACACGGCAAACCTTTAAGACTCGAGTTTTAATTTCGCTCCTTAGTTTAAATCTCGTTCGGCTATGTGAGGACAAGAGAAGATAGTCTTCAATCTGCCTGAACTGATCTGTTTACAAACTTGCCTATGAGGATGTTCTTCCCAGATCAAGAGGTACACGTTTTCAAACTCTGTATATTTGTGTCTTTGGGTTTTGCAAGCAATTGATGCTTCTCACGTTCATCTATTCTGTCCCTTTAATTGTAAGATGCGCGTGTAGTAATTAATAGGTCATAATGAGTCATAATGACTGATGTTTTTTTATTTCTAAAGAAAACGACTGTGAGGGGTCTCAACTTGCAAGTTTTACGTGTATTGGTTTTACCATTTTAAATGGATGCGTTTCAGTACAGGAGATAACGAAATAACAGTAGTTTCTGTTTATAACTGAAAGTGTTGCACACATCCAGTCATGAGTTTCAGTATGCAGTAATATATCCCACCGCACTGATTAAAACAGAATAATGCATTTTTTCTTACACGTTTTGCTGTGGGCAAATAAAGACCTTAGTATTTTTAAGCGAATGCCTGTGTGTCGCTGGACTCTTAGATAACGTATTTGCATAGACATACGTTATCTAAATAAGTTCACCTGCATAAAAGAGGGACTACTTTCTTTTGACACTTTAAGCACAAAAGTACGTCGGTTGTGGTTAAACAGGTTATTTGTCATCTGGCAGTGCTGCTTTAACGTTAGAGAAAGACTGTAGGTTTTAATTACTGTGGTTTTAGTTAATGATTATAAAGCAGATGCAAAGAATCAAAATCCTTGTTCTCGGGAATTTCGCTTAATCTTTCTCTTTATGACGCACACAAAAACACATAGTAAACATAGTACACATTTGTAGTCTGTATTTGAAGCAGCATGTCTGGACCTGTAGTCATACCAGTAGTAGTAATTGTTGTAAAACAGAAAGAGAAAATACTGCAGGAGAGGGAGAGATAAAGAGTTGAAATGACACCATTATTTTCATTCTGATAAGATGTTTCACTATATTTATGAATATGGTGACTATAAGGTTGTTGGTTGTTTCAGTGGTAATAGAGGTGTAGCAGCATCCCACAGTATAAACGCCATGCGACTTTAAACTGAAATTGTAAGTCTGTGTGTTTAAATCCTGTTACATGAGGTAAAAAGATTAAATGAATCCAAAGGTTTATACTTCCATTATACTATCAGCATGACAATTTGAGTAAAAACTTACACTGATAAAAGTCCATATGTAGTATTTAGTATTTCATATTTGTCCCTCTAATTTTAATCAATCTCAAATGAATGACATCTCAAAGTTTGTGCAGAACCTAATGATCTGAGCTCTCCCATGTTTTAATACTGGAAATGTTTTGATCTTGTGTAAACAAAGAAATTGACTTTTTGTACAATGGTGTTAAGAGGTCAGTGACACAAATTTGTGTTGCCTGCTTAATTATGTGATCTATAATTAATGCAAAAACTTTATCATCACAACTCTTTCTTCAGATGAGTTTTCTTGTTCATGTACAGTTTTAAGGAATCTATTTTTAAAGGTTGCATTTAGCAAGATCTAAACACGGCATGTATACCAAACGCTTTGAGGAAAATGAAAAGAAAAGCGCATGCAGTGATTCTCCAACAAGGCTTTGGAATATAAACCTTTGTCCCCAGCACTTCAAAACAAAGTGACACCCATGGTGACCAGCTCTAACTGTGGCGGCCATATTATAAAGACAGTCAAATATTTTTTAAATTGAGACAAGGTAATTTTGCATAATGATAATGCAGTAGATGTTCCTCTACATCATGTAAAGGACAAGACAGGCACTCGATTTATTACACTCGATACTTATGTACAGTAAGTTTTGTGTACTCTCCACAATACCAATGTCTATAAACCATAGCAATAGATACAGGATACAGCTTTGTATTATTTTTATATCTTGCAGAATTCTGTTGCGTTGCATGAGCTGGACAATGGAAACGAGCCTTTACTTCCAGCACAGGTAGAAAAAAGGATCCGTTTTGTATATTTTTGTTCATTTTGTTTTTGTCCTTTTTTGCACCAACGGGATCTAAAAAACCACAGTCTCCATAGTCATAGTCTGACATTCACTTACGCTGACACTGCATAACTACATATACACTGCATACCACATGATCATTTTTGAATCTTATAACGTGATCCTAACATGTGATCCTAAGGTCACACATTCATATAATTCATATCTGTATTTTGGAAATGAACCAGCTTGAAATGTCTTTATCTTTCTGCATTTGTTTTTTATTCAGTATAACTCGTACACTTATCGATCGTATGACTATGTCCTGGTGGCTGACATAGTTGAGGACACAGAGGATCAATCGTTTAAGAAGCAGGACGCGTTTATCACCGCACTGAAACGGAAAAGCATTAAAGTGTCTGTACGTTTGGCCCTGTCGCATACTAGTTTTTGCTAGTAAACACATACTAGTTTACTTTTGTTCACTGTTTTACACAAGGCTCTTGTTACTGTTGAACAGAGGATTGAACATTCGGAAAAGGTGTTCTATGGCATCTGTGCCCCTGAGGAGATTTTTGCAAAGTACAAATATCTGCTAAAGGTCTCAGATGCCTGTAGCTCGAGCGGAGAGCAAATGTGTATCCCACTCTCCACCAGGTATGAAACACAGAGGTTCACTCGCTGAGCTCTGCTTCAAATTTCAAATGAACACGGGAAGAGAACCATTAATCCACCCAAATCCTTTGTATTGAGTTCTCTCTTTGTTGTTTTGTTTTGTAGAATCAGGATTGTCCACTTTGTTATACATCATACGTTTATAGGGTCAGGAGGTAAGTAAAGCTTTTCCCCATGTACACTTTTAAAATTTCACAATAATGCCATAGAAGAACCATTTTTGGGTCCCCAAAGAACCACTTATATCTACCTTCTTATAGTCTAAACCTTTATCCATTACAAAGTATCTTTAGTAAAATAATAATGTTATGTAGATGTTAAAGGTTTTTGGAATTATACAGCAAAAATTGTCTCCTGGTTTTAACCACAATTAACACTGCATCTTAACTCGCATGCAATCAGTTATCAATAGTATTTCAAATTAGAAGTAGTGCGTCCCAATTCGTAGTATGTTGAAGTGTGTATCATTAAACTAGCAGAATGATCTGCTATTTCTTGTGAGAGTTTACGATGCAGTAGTGTTGTCACGATACTGGAATTTCTAACTTTGATACAATACCTTGACAACTATAGATATTCGATACCATTTTCGATACCATGGGGAAAAAACTGGCACAACATTAAGGATGTAAAAAAAAATTTCTTTAAAGATAAATATATCACAAGTCTAGGACGGGAAGGGATGCGCAAAGTGCATCACATGCGAAAACAAACCTCACTGAAACAACACGAGGACACTCATATCAGCAACAATACTGGGCCATCTTGGTTAATATTTCAGTAATGTTAAAATGAGAGCAGTTACTAACCTCTCAAAACTCTTTATATAGGTCCGGCTGTCCGTCTTTCGGGTGCATTAGTGGTAGCACCTTTTGTTAGCACTGCTTTGTAACAACGCTTGCATATTGGCGTGCTTGTGTCTTTTGCCTTTCCGTGTTCATTTGCCTCAAATCCAAAATAATTGCAGACAGCACTTCTGCTGTGTTCTTTCTCAACCAAAGTCGGTCGCCGCTCCGCACTTGCTTCTTACTTACTAACACTATTTAACCGGAGCGAATGAGACTAGACAGACGCCGCGGTCACGTGTGCTGTGTCAACTGGCTGCTGGACAGAAGAGTGAACGCGCCAAAGCTAGACAGTGTATCGATACTTCTTGAAATGAGTATTGGTACCGTTTCATATATTCCAGTATCGGTATTTATCGAAATATCGATAGTTTTGACAACACTACAGTGCAGATCCATGCACACTAACGGCTAATATTGCCCTCAACTCATTGTGAGAGGGAGAAGTTTAGTGGTGCTTCATTAAATGAATTAAAAACATGTTCTCTCTCTCCACTGCTGAATGCTAAAAGAGGGTCTCGAAGATCTTCTGCATCAAGGTGTTTTCCAGTCCATTTTCTGTCTGCATGAGGTAAATGTCTCGCGTTTTCAATTAAAATGTTCTTTCGATGTGATTATAACGGCACAACTGCAGATCTTTGATCGTAAAACGATTGCCTCTCAACTTTGTTTCCTGTTTATTTAAGAAAAAAGAGCAGAAAAAACTCAGGAAAAAGTGGGCAAACTGGCTTGCGGTACTTACGATTTTTAGGCAGCCCATCACTGATGTGAAGTAAGTCGTACGTCTGTCGTCATCAAGTTCTCCGTTTGCTAGTCATGCTGTGGGTTTGTTTTAACACCGTCTGTTCGCATATGTGGTTTTTAGGGACTATTTTGGGGAGAAAGTGGCACTGTATTACCTGTGGCTGGGCTGGTACACACGGATGCTCATTCCTGCAGCTTTCATTGGTATCGTTGTGTTCTTGTATGGCCTCGCCTTCTTCAATACCAGTCCACTCATGTGAGTATGTTTAAAGCAGACTGACTGACTTCCGTGAGCGTCGGTGTAAAAGCCCGTCAGATGAAGACAAATCTTCTGTTTTTTGTTTTTGTGGTGTGTTTACAGTAAAGAAGTCTGCGACTCCAACGTCACCATGTGTCCAAGATGTGACAAGAGATGTCACGTGTGGAAACTGTCTGATACTTGTACATATGCTAAGGTCAGTAAATAAACATGACACTATTTAATAGATTTAAAGTTTCAGAGAGGCTAGCAATGGCAAGCTAGCTTTAAAAAACATAATATCCCACAATCCCTTTCAGTGCGCTCTCCAGAGCCACGCCTCCTCCAACACATTAATGAGTACATAGTTTGACAGGCAAGTATGACGTCCTATGGAACCGTATGCAATGACTGGACGAACATTTTATAGTCCTGTGCCTTTCACAGAAGATATATGTGTATATAAATATATTTAGACCACTTGGTCAGAATAAATGGGGAAAAAGTCCTGCCATTTTATTCCTCTGTGCTTTCTATGTCCTTTAAACTAACAACCGATTTCATTTATTTACAAACAGGTCAACCAACTGTTTGACAATGAAGGGACGGTGGCATTTGCCATGTTTATGGCGATTTGGGGTAAGTTTTGCTGGTTAGCTCACGCCAAACGCATATTGTTTGCATACATTTATTGATGCTTATGTTATTTTAATAGCCACACTGTTCTTGGAGCTGTGGAAGAGACACCGAGCTCTGTATGTGTCGAAATGGAAGGTGTATGACTGGTGTGAGGAGGAGGTGAAGATCTTTCCTGTCTTGACTTTTCTGTCATTTTTGCGCCTCATCTGCTGGAGTTAAACGAGGCTTCTGTCCACAGGAAGAGCTTATTCTGGATATCGTGAATGATCCCCAGTGTTTGCCAAAAACGTACAAACACTCGTACTTGCGCAGCATACTGGTGATTCTTCTGGTCACAATAGTGGTGAGAACCAGAGTTTGCACGTAAATGATGTATGCGTGTTGTATCTCTGTTTCTTTGTTGGATTCATATGATCACGTATAGTTTAATAAAGAGATAAACGTGATAGCTTTGTCTGCTTTGCTTTCAGTTGGTGGTGATCATTGGTCTGACTCATGCACTGGTGATCTGTCGTGTTTTAGCTGCGATATTGCTGTCCGAGAGCGACTGGCACTTCCTGCGTGATCATTCCACCACTATAGCCATGTTATCTGGTGCAGTTCTGCACTATGTCACTATTCAGGTCATGACTCGGGTAAGTACTGACTGATTAGTGCTTATGATTAGTATATACTTAGTACATACTATATGAGTATATACTAGTTAGTATACGAGTATATATGATTAGTATAATCATTAGTATATACATTAGTAAATATGATTAGTACTACTGATTAGTATATATATGTATATATAATTACTATACACACACACACACACACATGCTTTGTGGAAACTTTACATAGACATAATGACTTTTATATTGTACAAACCGTATATTATATTCTCTTACCCTCACAAGAAACCTTTTTGCATTTTTACCTTTTTAAAAAAGCGTAATTTAATGGAGACCGCTGGCTGGTCCTCACAATGTAGGCGTGTGTGCCTTTTACCATCCAAAAATTGCACTTCCTAATTAACTCTCTCTTTTTTTTAGGTCAACAGATTTGTGTCTTTTAAACTGTGCGCATTAGGTGGGTATTAAATGTAGAAATACTTTGTGTAAAATCATTTATTATTCCTTAATAAACCGACAAACCATCATGCTGTTGACAAATGCTGTATTTACAGAGAAGACTCGCTCGTTTACCGCCACCGAGAGGAGCTTTACTGTAAAGATGTTTACGTTTCAGTTTTTCACTCTCTTCTCGTCGCTGTTTTACGTGGCGTTTTTTCTGGGAAGGTAATGTGTCAGTTTGTGTGTGCGTGTGTGTAGCGTGCAGTTATTTAATCCAATAACAGGCTGTTATAAGTGTCCGTTTATGCTTTGCTCAGGATTAATGGCTATCCAGGAAACTACGTTCGAATAGCAGGGAAATGGAGACTGGAGGAGGTGATGACAGAGTAATGTTAGAATCGCATGTAATGGAACCGAAAAATCACAACAGTAACATTCCGTTATTTTTCTCTGTTAGTGTCATCCAAGCGGCTGCCTCACGGATCTGTTCATTCAGATGTCCGTTATCCTGTTGCTCAAACAAGTCTTTAACAACGTTTTTGAGTTCTCCGTGCCGTAAGTGTCACAAAAACCAAATCCTTTCCGACACATTAGACATTTGCCAGTGCTAACTGAATAACTTGCATCTCTTTTTTTTGTCCCTGTGTTTGGTCTCTTTCTGGCCGCAGTTGGTTAAAGCTGTGCGTTAAGCGAATGAAAGCCAAGACGGTGCGCAGAAAGTGCGGCGACTGTTACAGAAAGGCATGTCGTGAAGAGGGGACGAACTATGACCCATGTGATCTGTGCAAGCATCAAATCTGGCTGGACAATTACCATTTGAATGATGTCAACAGTTTCAGCTTGTTTAATGAGTTTTTGGAAATGGGTTTGTATCTCTCTTGGTTACCTGTTACACCCTAGTTTTACAGTACAGCTGTCTTACCAAAACCCTTTCAATTTAATGACTCCAAACCAGCAGTGTGCGGTAGTCTGTAATGTGGATGTATTTTTCTGTATATTTTGGACAGATGTGGAGTTATCTTTACTGTAATTGAATGTACGTTATTTACACTGACGTGGCCAAGTTAAAATTCTGTAACTTTCTCATGTGGTTCTAGTTCTTCAATTCTGCTTCACCACCATTTTCGTGGCCGCGTTCCCTCTGGCTCCTTTTTTGGCTTTGATCAATAATATATTTGAGATCAGACTGGATGCCATCAAGATGGTCGCCCTTGAGCGCCGCCTAGTGCCCAAGAAAACTAATGACATTGGTAAGACTTGTGTTCTTTAAGTAACAAAGTTTTAAGGAACAAAAACGTCCTGTTTTTTTTTACACACTGTTTCATCATCGAGTAATCACTTCCGTTACGATGAGCATGTTTTCACGTGTTTTATTGCAGGTGTGTGGACTAGAATACTAGAAGCTGTCGGGGTGATGGCTGTCATTGCTAACGGGCTGGTGATTGGCATTACCTCTGACTTCATCCCGCGTCTGGTGTATCGTTACCATTATGGACCTTGTGCTAACAGCACCAGAGATGGCCTGGAGTGAGTACTATCCCAAATAATAGTTCCTGTTGCTTTTTCATTCATTATCAAATCATGATTTGTGTGTTCCAAAACGCAAAAATCATTTGCCGGAACACAGACAGGGGAACAACCACGATAATCATGTTGTAGGGTTGTCCCAGCCAGACAAAAGTTGTTCACCAAAAAATGGAAATTAGCCCATAAAATATCCACTCTTAAGGCATCCGAGGTGTCTACATCTTTCTTCTTTCATTCGAAATATTCAAATCTTTCATTCGATTTTCCTGGCACTTCCCAGCTTTTTAATGGCAGTGAATGGTGCCCGAGATTTGAAGCTCCAAAAGGCACATCCATCATAAAAGTTGAATCCATACTCCAGCTGCTAAAGAAAAGTCTTCTAAAGTGAAATATGTTTTTAAAAGAAAATGTAATGTTTTTCAGCTTATTAAGTGATTGATATGTAAGCATATCTGTATACACGTAGAATGGTTTAAGGGGAAGAAAATGATAGGATCAATTTTATTTTTGGATGACCTATTATATTAAAAAGCGTATCTCGATTGTTACTTTTAAGCCCTACGACCTCCTTCTACAATCTCCTTCCACAAACCCCCCAAAGCTCTCACACAGAGAGGGAAGGGAATAGGGTACAAGGATTGTCGAATTAGTTGTAAACAGAACACATTCCAATTTACTTTCATCCACATTGTGTTGACAAGCATTTGAATGTAAATAAAAAGGACACTTTCCACATTCTAAAAAGTGTAACGTATCTGTGTTAATATTGAGATATTGATAAAACTCCATTGCTTATATTGGATTACAGCTCTGAGTGTGTTAATTATGTCTGACAGCTGTATGACTGGCTACATCAATGGCACTCTGGCCACAGCATACATGTCTGATGTCAACGTGCGAAAAGACTTCACTCTCCAACAGATGGTCACAGACAACGGATTCAATGTTACTCAGTGCAGGTGGGCAGCAGCGTTTTTTAGGTCTTTTTTGAGGCCAAATCAATTTGATGTAACCTTTAATAATAACTGATAAGTTCATGCAGACGAATGAGGGACAAATGATGACACAAACATGACTAGGTGACATGAGTGAAAAAGCCTTATAATATTTTCACTGAATGTGTACGGTTTGCTTCTGTGTGTTCCACAGTTATAGAGACTACCGCAGTAATGAGGACCAGAGTTTCACCCCACAGTTTTGGCTGATTCTGGCAATGCGCTTCGCCTTTGTTATTCTGTTTGAGGTGAAGCTTTTGAATTTGTGTCTCTGTTTGATTTCTTTATTTCTACGTTTTGTGTTATTTCAAGCGTTTTCGTTCTTTACTTTGCCAAGTGAATCAAACATGAATCATGACTATTAACTATCAGAATTTTTTATAAGCAGGCGTATAAATGTTGCACACTTCTCTCTGCACAGCATGTGGTGGTGATGTGCAAGTTTATTGCCGCCTGGTTTATACCCGACAGTCCCATCAGAGTGAAGAATGAAAGACTGGAGGACAAACTGAAGAGACTTAAAAAGGAACTTCTGTAAGTGTATTCACCTTGCCGAGTACTTAAACTTATAGCTCCTCCCACATAACACAAAGGCATTAAAATATGTATAAAAAAGTATAATTCTGTGTCCTAACAAAATAAAAACTATTATATTATTAACTTATTATAAGATTTTAATATTGCTTTTCCCTCTCTTTTTCCCTTATAATATCCCTTTTCCCCTCTCAATATCCCTTTTCCC
>JAZGTJ010008334.1:0-21182 GCA_036877575.1 Botia almorhae
ACCCCAAGAGGACTTTTATTTCTCTAGACTTACTTTGTTTTATCACATTTAATTCTTTTTTAATTCTTTTTTTAATGTAGAGGAATACGTTTTAAGTATGCCTTTTTAGGTTTTCAGTCCCCTAACTCCTAACCCTAACCCTAACCCTAACCATAACTAACCCTAAACCTCACAGACCCGGACCTTAATAAATCCAACTTAGACAACCCTAACCCTAACCACAACCAACCCTAACCTTAACCCCATCTTGGACAACCCTAACCATAACTAACCCTGGGCCTCACAGACCTAAACCTTAAGTTTAATTTGGATAACCCAACACTAGCCTTAACTAACCCTAAACTTCATACACAAATCCTGACCAACCCAACCCGGATAACCCAATCATAAACACAACTGACCATAACAGAAATGCACTGGTTGAATGGGATGGGGTCACTGGGGCGCCCCCTGGGGTTTGGCGTCCGGGCCCCGTCTGGGAGCGAAGCGGCCAGTGGTGAGAAGGCCCGTGCACAACGGGGCCTGGCTTCTTTAGGGGGGCTGGGCTCTGGATTTATAAACCCTAACCCTAACCCTAAACCTATTTTACCCTATAGACCTAACCCTAACATTTTACTCTATATACCCTAACCCTAACCTAACCCCCTAACCCTACATGGGAAACACACAGGGAATGTAAATCAAATGGTTAAACTGGATTAGTACACATCAAATTTCAGCTCTCTTGCTGCAATAGAACTCGGGGTGCAATACTATATCATAGTGCTAGCGCTCCCAAACCAAGTACCATTAATCGGAGGGCCCCCAAATACTATATATACTGAATTTCAGCTCTCTAGGACCTATAGAAACGAAGTGCACCCCTCTTATATGGGGTTAGGGTTAGGCAATTTCACATTTTACCCTATATACCTAACCCTAACCCCATAGGGGGGTGCACTTTCGCATTTTACCCTATATACCTAACCCAATCTCACTGTTAATTTTTCTAAAAACTTCAGAGGCCTCAGTGAAGTGTAAGACCACGAAATGGCCACTATTACATAGCAAAAAATTGTCAGGTCTCTCTGTTCAAAAGACATGAACAGTAACGAAACATGAAGCTCATTTAATTGACTAAATAATAATTATTAATTGCAGGCTGTTGAAAGGTTTGGAAATTCTACACATGGAGTTGAATCTGAGTTGAAGCCCATGTCTTTGGATCTTCTGTACTCTTCTGGTCTCAGGTACATCATTCTGCCTCTGTAGTGGGGCTGCTCATACAGCAGCCAATGGCCATCCATCACATGCTCCTGCTATTAATGCTTTTTCCCAAATGATTGCTTATATAATCATATGACAGTACACATCAATAAAAGTTAGATTTAGCCACAGGTAAGGGTGGAATGCCTGAGGGATTATACAGCAGGATCGACATGTCAATCAAGCCCATTCGCTTCCAGTCTAAGTACTTGCCCCTATGCATAGAAAAATGGTTTCCAATAAAACTGAAGCGATCATATACCATGAAACAACCGTTTTCCACCCTGCATGAGTTACAACAACTCAAGTATGTGGTGAGTTTAGGGCAGTCATTGCTGGTCTCATAGGACCGATCTTAGAAGTTCCTGTCCTCGTGGAAGATGATCTGACAGGTAGTCCGAGACAAAAATATCACAGATGGCACATTTAAAGAGCATAAATACTATAGTAAGGACTCCCTAAACACAGATTAGATTTACAACACAGAAAACAGAATACATGGTATTATTGCAGCTTTTAATTGTTCAGATTAAGATAAATATCAGTAAAACTAATTAGGCATACTAAGATTGTAATTCGTTTATGAATATGTTGGCTGAACTGATGATAACTAATGATGGTGTATCCCCCGCTGGAACGCGCATTAATGTTCATAGACACTTGTTTTTCTTTGGCAAAGCTGCCATGCACTGCAATCAATTCAGGCTTTCCAAGCTTTGCAAAGCAAACAGGTGAACACTGTAACGGAGTCTCTTCTGGTTAGGAGGGTGGGATCGATGAGAAGCATTCTGTGGATACTGCCCCATTGTCCATCAGATGCGCACGTCATCCACTCCAGCGTCACTGCTGCGGCTTCATAATCGGGAAGGGAGTTGATGACTCCCTTGTCTCTGTGTCTGCCCGAGAGATAAACCGAGTTTCTAAGGACAACATTTTGATCAATCTGCATCTGACCCATCTGAAGTCTACAGTTTTAGACGTTCATCTAATCCCTGTGGTTAATTTAATTTCAAACTCTGCTCTGATTTTCAACCAGTTAGGATGTTACTGCTTGAATTGCCCATGTTTGTACAAATGATTTCAGAATTTGTCTTGCCATTCACACCCTCTGAAAACTTGACAGAAACATCCAGTTGTAAATTTGCATCTCTCGCATTGTCAGCTCCATAATCTGAGACATTCCCGGTCTCTGTCAGAAGACACAGCGGAGAACAGTGCACTAAATGTCCTTTCTGTTATTCAGCTATTATGGGCCACTTTACATGAATTTGTATGGATAATAATATGATGTAACCAGACAATCCTGCTGTAATGAAGACTCAGATCGGATGGGATCCATCTGCAGCACAACTTTAATGACAAGGTCGACAGCGTAGGCAAAACAGAATTGTGATCGATAAACAGGCGTGGGGCAAAACAGGCAGCAAACAATCATAAGCGGCAAACAATCCAAATCACAAGGAAGGCGGTGAACAACAACAACGATAAACAATCCAAGGTAATACACGGCAAGGCAAAAACAAAAAACTCCAGGTAAGTGCATGATGGGAAGTGTAATTTGCGAAGATCCGATTAGTACTCCGGTGAGGATTCCCTCTGGTGGCGCGGCGGGGAAGAGACTGGAGCCTCCACTGTAACACCTGCAAGTTTGTCCTTTTTCATTGTTAATCTTTATGCTTTGATCCCCCACCAGCAGATGCTCTGGAATTGTGGTTCTTTTTACTGCCAGCAGATAGATGTTAATCCGCCACCCTCAGAATCCATTCGCTAGTGAAACTTAAGTCTTTACTACACCCAGTTGGATCTTGGATTTTTTGGGGGGCTTATAACCCTAACCCTATCATCAAAAACTTACATAAAAAATGTTCTTTTGCTAATGTTTTTCACGTTTATAGACTGACATCCAACACCTTAAGTATCAGAGTGTGTGACAGCTCTAGGTATGTGTATGAAGAGATCAGACATCATATGAACAAGATACAAACAAATCAATCAAGACAGGTCTTTTATGTCTTACTGAGTCAGTAACCTGTTCTGTATCTTTGGAAGTGGAAACAGGCAAGAACTGTTTCCAGATTATCTACCCTCAATAAGATGTACCCTCTACCGTCAATATCTACCCTCAATCACCAGCTCTCTAGACCAGATATTCATTGTTCACAATGTTTTGTCTTCTCTTTTTGGCAGGTAACAACTAAGGTGCCCTTGAGCAAGACTCCTTACCCCCAATTGCTCCCTGGGTGCCCAGTGTTGCCCACGGCTCCAGCTGTGTTCACGGTTTGCAGTGTGTTTTCGCTACTCACTACTTCAATGTGTGTGGGTTCAAACTGGATGGGTTAAATGCAGAGGTCAAACTCAGAGTCTGGGTCACCACTCTTGGCCAGCATGTCGTATCACATTTACTCTTTCATGCAAAAAAGAAAGTATTACAGTAATAATGGTAATCAACATTGACACTGTAAAACAAATCTCATACAGGATGGGTGAAAAGTAACTAGGCATTAAAAGTCTATATTTCTAATACAAATTTATTGAAAGAAATTGTACATGTATTTTATTACATAGGATAATGAAAGCAAGTCTTTATATTTCAACGTAAGCACCGGTGGCATCAACCAGTTTCCTCAAAAGGCCAGGGATGGAATGCGCAGTCTTCTGAAGGAAGTCGTTTAGGATATTGCGGAGAACCTCTCGCGGCTGATGCCTATACTATCAACATGGGAAACATGAAATCCTATTTACTATCGTCTAATTAGACACGGTTTTCATAATGACTTCAGTGAAACTACAAGTTCTATAGCCAATTGTTAATGCCTACATACTTTTCACCCACCCTGTAGATATGTTACATATTTTTTCACTCATTTTGTGGTGAAATGTCACCCGTTTTGTTTTGTAAAATTCATCCAATTGAATGGGCTCGAAATGGCCTGATTACACAGTAAGTGAACCTTAGTAGTCACATCTACTAACCTAGTAGTCATAAAGAAAACAACTTTTTATGTTGTTCAGTATGTTCAGTTGTATCTAAATTAGCCCAACCAACAAACCATTTTTCTGGATTTACACAATTATAGTTCAGTGAGGCTGCTATCCTAGTTTTTGTCCATAAAACAAAGATGAAAAACTACAGATTTAGAAGCATTCTTTACACATTAAAATTTGTTTCCTCTTGCTTTCTAAAAACCTGGAAGGTTTTGTCAAAATTAGTATAGTTCCTGTTGGTTTACAAATTAACTACTGTTAATTAATGTTAATTGAAACTTTTTATCCCTAATTAACATACAGCATGTAATTAACTTTAATTTCTTTTTGCCAATTGCTCCACTGACTAAAAATAAATAAAATATATAAAAATAAAAACTAAATAGTAATTAAAATTATTGCTGAAATAAAGAAAATTAAAAAGGTATTTTTGGAAAATACTTAAATCGTTTACATTCATGCATTTAGCAGATGCTTTAAAAGCAACGTATAGTACAGTACATTCAAGTTATACATTTTCTCAGTACATGTGCTCCCTGGAAATCTAACTCACAACCTTTGTGCTGCTAACACAATGCTCTACTAATTGAGCTACAGGAATGACATTCATCATCAGTTAAAGAATAATTAAATAAACCATTTACTAAAGTTTTAGTGACCAGGTTTTAATTGAAACATTGGTGCAACATCATTTCCATGTCACATCACAGCATCAGCTGCAATGTTCAAAATATTTACAAAACTGCTGTTTAGGACATCTAAAAAAAATCAAATGAAACAGTAAGAAATTATGGACTTCAACAAACTAAGCCTAACAGCCACATCAAAGCTATCGGAATCAAACAGAATCAAGTGCACAACATACTTTACAAAGTCAACTGCTGTAAAGTAGATACTGGAGAGAAAATATATACTCATATGTATTAAAAAACAAAACTGACATCAGAAAGGTTCGAAACACCAATCAGATACCAATCTGAACAAGCAAAAAATTAAATCTGTGCAAGTGAATACACTTAAGCAGGTGCACACACACACAGGAAAATAAAAGACTTAAGAGGACATGGAGAGAGTTTTGGACAACACTGACCACATGAACACAAAATGTGTTTGACCGTGAAGATTAAGACTGAACACAGAGTCGCAGAATTGCACTGACAACAGAGTCAACTTCACCAGCAAGGACACAAGCACGATGCCAAACGTGCTCTTACAGAGAGTGCATGGGTGTGTTTGTTATCTGGTTGTATGGGGCTTAGACGAATTCTCTGCACTTCTGAGAGACAACACTAACCCTAACCCTAAACGTGAATATTGCACTTACTTATTTTGTAGTGAATTTTATAAAAAGGCAGAAAAAATGTAAAAACAGCCAATATCTGTTGTTTAATGGCCTCAGCTAAAACTGCAAACTGACATGACTGTGTTTCACATAGCAATGTACTGTAAAATCAGAGGTAAAATACAGAGGTTATAAAAAAAATTTATGTAATTTCAATATAGTGTTAGTGTTTTCAGTATGAAGCTCGCTGTGCTGGCAGACTACTCAATGTTCTACACTAATTGTTTAATATGCCTGGATCAAAACCTCAACATTAAATGTTACATATGTGTAACTCCTTACAGTGAAGCTAATTTCAAAACCTCAAATTCACTTCAGCCCCCTTGGAATTATAATCTTTGTCGGGCACTTGTGGCCTTCTGGGTAGTGAGTCGCTTGCAATCAGAAGGTTGCTGGTTCGATTCCAGTGCTGGCAGGTAGCTAGCCCTAACCCCAACTAAAGTGCCCTTGAGGAAGGCACCCAACCCCTGATTGCTCCCCAGGCGCAGCAGTGCAGTCCACTGCTCCAGGTATGTGTGTGCTCACTCCTCACCAGTGATGGGTTAAATGTAGAGGTCACACTGGGTCACACAGGTATGGGTTAGGGTTACCATACCCTAGAGTTAGGGTTACCATATCTGACAAATATATCACCTCATTTTATTATTATTCCTTTTTATCTAACCCCTTCGGGTCACATATTAATTACAATCAGAAAGACAAAACAAATTCCTTTTCTCTCAAACTGTTTCCTCTTAGAATGATAACCGATCTTTCCTGAGTCTGTTTGAGTCATCTGTGTCTTTTAATAACACAGCACACAAACACAATATTACAAAAACACTGGGCCATGTTAAATAAAAGGGTAACAATATATGATGCCTTAACTGAATAATACTGTTGTTTGTGTGTGTGTGTGTGTGTGTGTGTATACATTATATATATATATATATATATATATATATATATATTATACACACACATATGTAAATATGTATAAATATACACATGTATAAGGCTGTACTGAGTATATGCGCAGGGTTGTATTATTGCCAGGTTTTACTGAAATATGGAAAATAAAAAGGGAACTCTGTATGTCATTTATAACACAAACATGTTTTAGGCCCCTTAGTGTCCCTTTTTGTTGGTCATTACAGTATGAACAACAGTGATGAAACCACTCAACCACAAACATCAGATTCATTAACGCTGTGAGAGAACATACTACACAAACAGAAAAAAACACAACAAAAGACCCAAAATAATATTACAGACAAAAATCTTGCAACACAATGACAATGGAGAATTATTATTTTAGCATACTAGTGTTTAGTGCTGGAAGACTGATGCTACATAGCCCAAAACCTCAAGACTACCCTTCAACATGCCCTTTACAGCTGGTGAAGTCCACTCTGACACACACACTCAAAATACAACTCAAACTGAGGCTTACAACCGTCTGAGATTGACTCATTTTTACTGTAATGTCACAGGGTTTTACAAACCGAAGAGACATTTCTGCTTTGTTTTGTACAGCTGAAGATAAAATGTGCATTGAGTTGGCTTGTACATGTCATTATCCTACAGTATTTACATTTATTCCCATGTTTTAACCATTGAAATTTTTGACATTTCTGTAATTTCTATATACACACTGAAAACATCCGAAATTCTTGGACTGTTCTTAAATGCAGTATTTTGTTTTGCTTTTTTATAATTTTCTTTGTTGACTAGAAAAAAATAGTTCTTCAGCAAATACATTTGCTGCCTTTTTTAACAGATCCAGATACAGCACCAGTCAGTCACGGGGTTAGGGTGGGGCTATGATAAGTGTAGCACCACAATCAAAAAGAGAGAGAGAGCGCTTGAGAGAGTGTGTGCAAAAGATGGAGGCGTCTGATGTTATCTGGAGATTTTTCTCCTCTTGGGTTTGGGCAGTTTGACCTGATGATCCGGGTGAACCTGCAAATTGACAGACAACAGTGGTACTGCACTGAATCATCCCTGAATTATCAGGGATGTGCTGATGGGGGTGTTTGTGAGATACTTACAGTTCCAGATATCTTGTCTAACTCACTCATGGCCTCGTGAATTGCAGCTTCTAAATGATGATTTAGTTTTCCAGCCCTGCAAGAGAGACAGACACAAACCAAATCAGTAAGAGAAAGTGTACAGTGGCATCTCCTCCTCATCCCTCAATCAGTGTTTTCATAAGGATTCAAACCTGCTTAATTCAAATCCTTAAATATCTTTGAACATTTAGACAACAAAGTCATTATAGTGCTCCACAGTTTTAAAAAACGTTTCCTATTGACTGTGCATAAATCTTTTACTTAGATTACTCCACTGTTTACAGACACTTACTTTCTGTTTTTTTTGCTGACTCTGTCCAGTGCCTGCAGATCTTGTGTTAGTGTTTTCAGATGCTCTGGTTCTACCTAAGAAATGATTCAAAACAGCAGGCGATGTCTTAATGCAACACCAGTCTTCTAATGCAGCACAATCCTACAGTCGAGCCTAGATTTACATCCATTATTAATGCTGGTACTTTAAACTATTACAACTAGAGATTTGAAATTTGACTAACTCATAAACTATAACTCATGTGTACTATAGTGCTGACAGACAAGATTAACTGTGGTACAACATATTGCCAAAGGCTGATGCCTTTGACGATGTCAACACTATATTTGACTTGTTTGCACTTTAATGTTTTTAATTGTTATTAGGCTATAATTATTCAAGTAATATTACAATTAATTTTCCCTGCTATAGTTTCACATCACCACATATAGCCCAATTAAGGTGGTCACACACTGGACAAGAAGCGCAGTGGCGCATCGCTGGAAAATTCACAGGTTAGGGTTGATTTTAGGTAGGTTGATTTTAAATGTTAATCATGAATAAGCGTTGGTAAATCTGTTATTGTTCGGTTGTTTCTGTTGTCTAGACAACAAACAAGTAAACAGTAAGTAGATAAATTAGTAAATAAATTGGCAAATAAATGATTAAATATGTAAAATTGCCTTGTCCCCAATAACATCATGTATCTGCAATCTCACAGGCTGATGAAAGGATGATCTGTATAGGGAGAAGATTGCCCAACACTACTCTTACCTTTGCTTGTTCAGACAGTTGCATGCTGGGATTGTGTCCATGCTCTTTTCCCATTAGTTTATTAGGCCAGGGAGGGAAGCCTTTTATTGGCCAGACTAGTTCACCAACATTAAAAGCCCTGGGCCTGTAGTGCAGCAGGTCAGCTGAAGGTGAGTCGGGATGGTGCAGTTCTTCCTCACTGCTAAGACTCTTGGTGTCAGAGGGGCTGGGCGCACAGTGACCATTAAAGTGTCCGTTAAAGTGTGAGTAGTCTTTCAACAGTGGTCCCTCCAGGCTGGTTGAGGAGCCAGGCGACTGGTCGTCTCCAGTGAGGGACTCACCGTACCCACTGCGAGGCAGCATGCCATTTAGCTGAGCGCAGTGCTCTGTGGGCTCCATACGCTCTCTAATAATGCCGGTTGTGCGGTTGTTAAAACACAAGTTTCCGCTTTCATCTGTTTGAGAGTTAGTAGAGTCATGAGTCTGGGGCGTCACCTCCGTTGGACACATTGGGCCGATGCTTTCCATGACACTTGTTCTCTCTCCTTTGCTACTACATGGACTGTTGTGCACCTGGGTAGAACACTCTATAAACTCTTCTCCTTTCCAGTGAGCATGGTTGGGCTCCTCCCACTGCGGTCGGGGCGTGGCAGCACTAGGCGAGCAGAAATACTCGTGCACTTCTGTACCATCAGCCATGTTCTTACCCTGCTCACAGCTCCTACGCGTGTGGTTAGGTAGCAGCAACCGGGCGCACTGAGGCTGGGCCAGTGAGTCTGTGTCCTCAGAGCTGCTCAGGGCATGTATGACTGTGTTGACGGCATGAGGTAGGCTGAACGGCTGCCCGATGGAGGCGGTGAAGGCACTCATGGCACTGAGTGCAGGGACAGGGCAGGCCTGTGTGCTGCTGCTTACACCAGTGGTAATGGTCACCTGCATGCCTTTGCCTGCAGCGTCCACCACCGCCTGGTAAATCGCATCAACTGACTCCACCAAACTCTGACCTCTAGCTCCTGCCATGAAAACATCACCATGACCCTGTGGCCTCTGCAGACCATCTCGGTACATGCCTGTGTCTCCTGAATGAGATGTCAGCTGGGAGCTGTCAGACACGCACCCCTGAACAAATGGCAAAAACAAGTCATTTAAACCATAATGACAGGAACAAATTATTCTACTGTGCTGAGTGATTCACCTGATAATCCTGGTATAGGCAAGGCAAGCTACTGGAGTTGGGAGCATTACTGTCTGTAAAAGGAGCTGTTGGAAATGAATGGCCCTGGCTTTGATATGTGGAGACCCCCTGCATTCCTTGTAGTGCTGGGTGCAGTTGCTGCTGGTACACGCGCCCTGTGGCAGTCATGGCTCTGCCCATCTGAGCAGCGTTACCTATGTGGCTCAGCGATGCAGGGTCACCTGTGGGCAAGAAGGCGTTATTGTCAGAACTTACCAAATGTGTAAGGGTTAATAAACCCCAGAGCATCCTAACATATGACGAACTGACTATCACCTTGTTTTCTAAATCTGTATCATACAGTTTAACAGTAAACAAAACTCAAAACACAAAAGGAGCTGGTACATGACCAACTGACTCTAAACAGGTTTTTAATCAAACATCAGAGTTTTAAAAAAAGAAAAGAAAAACGTGTTGTGGAATCATTCACTAAAGTATTTTTGTAAAGTATCTAATCTGAGTGAGGTAGTTTAACTCTTCAAAGATCAATCAAAAGCTTTTGCTGCATAATGCCGATAATTAAAACATTTTTCTCATTAAAAACCAGCACTTTACAGAGTCATAACATCATATAGGTTTATTGCCAAGATCTGTGTAGCTTGCTGAGCATTGTTTTAATTCCTGTCCAAATTTGGGTTGGGTAATAATCAGCATGTAGTGCAACATGAAGGGTAACACATGGCTTGTTTATTGTTGTTTTAAGGTGGAGCTGGAAACATTGAACTCCACCGGTGTTCATTGAACACACTAATTAACAGTAGTTTTGCATAATGAAGGCTGTGTGCGGGCTCACAGAATGAGGCTTGCCCAGTGCGGACAGTGTGTATGATCTACTGTTGCCAGCGGCTGCTGGGGAGGTTGCCATGGAGACAGCAGTAAGATGATTAGTAGTGCTTTCCAATGTATGATTTACACACACACACACACACACTCATATACACACATACACAAACTGAATAGGTCAGAGAAGAAGATGGGTGCACAGAGTACAAAGCAGAGAAGCGTTTTTAAGTGCATGCGAGTACAACTTTACACAGAAGCCGAGAAAACACAAACAGGACTAACCCTAAAGGCTCATGTCATGCTGGCATTGGTGCTTATTTAACAGTACACCAACAAAAATGTGACCATCATTCAGTGAGGATATAATCTCTTTAGTTTCTTTTAGCCAGCATATACCTACTTACTGAATTTGGGCACTAGCGTAAGGTTGATGAAGACACAGTTAGCAGACTAACAATAATGATATTAGAAGAAGAGATTGTGACATTGATTTTGATGCATTACAGTTACTGATTATAAGCAACTCAACTGTATGAATTGAATGTATTCAATGTACTTGTCTTTAATTTTATAGATCTAATGAAGGTTATTATTCTCAGCTCTGGAAAACCTTTTAACATGACATTTTCATCCTTTCCCATGTCAACAGACACTGCTTGCATGCTTTCATGGCAGGAATAGGTAAATTATGACTCATCAATTCTAGACTATATCACAGGAAAGCTAGGAATTAACAGTGTGCTACATAAAAACTACAACAGTTGTTGAATTTGTCAAGCAGGTAAACTCTGTGGTAGTGGTTAATTAGCAGCTTGTGAGCTGGCCCTAAATGGGTGCTGCAATACGATGTACACAGAAGCCGGATGAACAGGAGTATTATAACAAAGTATCAGAACTTGTAAAATCAGCTAGCTTTTCAGCCCTCAGGACAATGCTGGTGTGACTGTATGCTTGCAAGGTCCTGAGGGGTGAAATCCAAATATGCATAATTATCTATTTAAATTATATTTTTAGTTTAAAGGCCACAGATTATGCTTTTTTACCTAGTGAAATGCAGAATAAAATACTAAAGTGATCAGATTTAAGACGCAAATTGATTTACATTTGAGTTTAGCGATCATGTCAGTACCAAGCAATGACGCCAACAACCCATGTGAATGTATTGTCACACTAAGTGTGTCAAACTTTTTCCTCTTAACATTTTGACATTAGTTGTCTAACAACAATACTTGTACAGCTTTTTTTCAAATATAAACATTTTAAAGTTGTATCTATTAACATTTGTTAATGCACAAAGATCTAATGGGACCAGGTAATAAGTAACAGTATTGGTATAAACTAGCATTAACAAAGGTTAATAAACACTAAAATATATTGCTCATTATTCATGTTCGCTAATGCACTGATGCTAATAAACTGAACCTTTAAGTTTAAAGATTTTATGTTCCTGCTCCACTTTAGCAGACAGCAAACACTGGCTACCTTTACATGGACAATATTCCAACATTAACCTGACTAAGACAATACTCTTATTAAACTACCACGAAACTACCACGAAACTACCACTACCACGTTTCTACATGAAACTACCACGTAAACAGCAATTTCTGATTACCTTAATCTGGCTAAAGTTACACTCGTAGCACAAATATTAAATATATAAATAATAAAGTATTACTTTTTTAGTTTAAACTATTAAAGCTGTGTGTGAGTCTTTGTTTCATTTTGCGATGACAAACAAGAATTGTTGCAAAATGAAAGTACAGAGTAGGCCTGTTGCTGTAAAATTTGTATCCATTATCATCTATTGGCACATATAGCATGACAAATAATTAACTGCATTCAAAGCTTTTGCCAAAATAGACATTGTGGAGGGAATGCGAAATGGTATGACATGGGGATGTAAGGACATGTGCCAATAAACGTGAAGATAAAAGGAATATTTTAAAAGCGACTCGTAAACACCTTAATCAGAATATTGTCTTATTAAGAATAAGGTCAATAATTATATTGCTGCTGTCCATGTAAACGTAGTCACAGAGATCGGTAGACCTGTAGGCTAGACTGTGGAGCTGCTGTTCACCACAGGCCTGCATGCTGGCAATTCATTTTTAAATAAAGAGTAAATGCTCAAAACGCAGGTCAGCAACATTTTTTTTAAAGGCGAGTTTTTCATTTTTTTTTAATGAAACAATTTTACATTCCTTGTGTCAAGTCACTTATTAATAAATTATTTTCCTTTTCTTTTAGTTCTTTGCCATGGTATCGATTCAATAGTGATTTTAACCGGTGACTGTACAGTCAAAATGCTGATATTGTGAGAACACCAGTGCCTTGTATAAATAGCTGCGAGCTGCTAAGCTTACTTATGTTATCAACGCAAGACAAGCTATCAACAACACAAGTTTCAATAACACACAATACCATTATTCATTAATTTGTAATTAAACAATTTCTCAGAATCTCAGAACATATGATAAATCTTTTCTTTGTTTCTAAAAGCCCTTGTTTCAAAGCTCATGGAATTATTTCATATTAAGCTGTTTACAAACCATTTACTTTTACTATTTACTTTTTCCAAACACAAACCACCACCCAACCTGAGGTTGAGGCTCAATATTCTCCTCACCTGAGTCACTCATGGGTTGTGAGCAGCAGGCATCACTGCTGCTAGGAAGCATGCAGCTGATGTTTGGCTGGTTATGCTGCTGAAAGTGAGAATTTACATGTCCCATCATGTGGTTTCCTAGTGGAACTTGTCCGCTTTGGTTCATAGGTCGACAGTTTTCCATTGCTGTAGCCTGCATCTGGTTCATCATGCCTGAAAATTGGCTTTGAACAGACTTTACACCAGAGCAGAGCATGGCTTCTGCCTGGCCGTGTATTCGCTGCTGTACCTGCATGCTCTGGGGGGTTGAGCCAGAGGGCACAGCACCCTCACCAAAGTGCGTACAACCAGGACCTATGAGGCCTGGGTTCCTGCCTCTGGCCATGTGAGAACTGTGGTTGCTTAGAGATTGAAGTAAATGAGCCATTGATGTTTTTGGGGGCAATCTGGATGTTTTTCTTGTTTGCTCAGCAGAAGGGCAGGTCGTCCTTATGCCAGCAATGTCAGGCTTCAGTATGTTAAAAAAATTGTTCTCATGGTTGCCAGCATTTGGGGGATGTTTGCGCTTGCGGAGTGAGTCGCGCTGCTGTGCCATAAGCTTATCCCGCAGGGCTGCACGTCCGCTCTGCATCTCACTACTGGGCATCATCATGGCAGAGTTGGGTGGCAACATTGGATTTAATGCATTGTGTCCTTCAACAGCCCTGCTGGCATCAGCCCCACTAATAGGGCAAGCAAGCCCAGCCAATGCCCCAGCACTGCTCCCTGCACTCACCACACCGTCACTACTTCCTGCTACTCTGTTTTGATTTGCTAGCTGTGCTTTGGCGGCAGCTGACAGAAGACTGCTGGCAGGAAAAGAGGCAGCGTTGTGTTGGTTAATGATCTGGTTCAGTGGCATACCCAGAACACCTGGGTGCTCCCTCTGGGGGGTGTTGTTGCCCGAAGCAGGAGAATACAAGGGGTTGTGCTGACTACTGATGGTGCTACTCATACCTGCCAGCAGCTGTTTGGGCATTTCTTTGTACTGGTGAAGACTATCTGGCTTTCCAGATGGGCTGGAAGGCATAGCAGATATGGGCGAACTTATGGAGGGTCTGGGCGAACTCATGGAGGATCTGGGTGAGCGGGGCGGCACCTTCATATTTGCGCACGGGGGAATGGCAAAACTTCCCTGGTCAGAAGAGGTGGATGAGGAGCGTGATCGATGTGGAGACATTTCCATGCGATTCAAGGGGGGCCCAGACATGTGCACAGGGGACATGACAGGTGAGGGGGAGATGGAGGTGGCTGCGGCATGTTGGGTCCTCTGCATGTGACCGCCATGGCCCACTGGCCCCGGTTTAACGGTTGGCAAAGGAAGGTTGCTTGGCAAAGGAACAATGGCAGGAGGGATGTTTACATTCATCATTGGTACCTGAGAGTGGGAGTTGGGCTGGATAGTGGAAGGGTTTGGTTTACTGGGAATGGGATCCAGAATGCCAAGAGGGTCCTTCTCAGAGCTGACCTGTTTATTCTGCAGGGCACAGGGTGGGGGCAGAGGAGGGGCAGGAGCTGATGGAACCTTATGACGAAACACAGTCCTGCTCGAGTCCATGTTGGGTGAGTAGTTGCACAGGGGCTTTTTTGTGACAGGGCTCTTGTTGAGGACCGGGGACGATAGAGGCATGTTAGTCCTTCCAGGCATAATGCAGGACAACTGCGTGGCAGGCGAGCCATGCATCATGACACCAGGAGAAGACAAAGAGATGCGGCTGCTGCTGTGGGTAGCGCTGGGACTGCTGATCCCTTGGAAGCCACAAGGGTTGTTGCACAAAAACCCATCAGGACTGCCAATAGCGCCTGTTCTTGGGGACAAAGATCCATCCCCGAAAGATTGCGAGGGAGAACTCAACATGCCTCTGTGTCCACTGCGGTATGGAGACTTGGGTCCTGGCTCACAGCTGCTCAGCCTCTGACTGGAGTAACCAGGGTAAACATCCTGCTGCTGTGGGCCGCACAGATCTGGAGAGAAGTGTCGCTGCCCTCCTGCCATCACATTAAATTGGTTCTTGCATTCCAGCTGACCCTCAAGGGTTTTACTTCTTATGGCTCGTGGCGGTGCATTTGGATTCATGGAGGTCATGCCTAGGAAGAGAAAACACCCTTAAACACAAAAATTTTAGAGCAGAAGCGGACAGGACTGATCATTTAATACAGGAATTCTCAAAGCTAAACCTCTAAAGGTTTGTGATGGAAATGCAACTAGTTTGTAAGATTTCAATAAGGGGTACACAAAGAAAAATGCACAGAAAAATGCAAATACTAAAATAATCATGGGAAATATCAGTGATTTATAAAGCTCCTTGCTGATCACCAGACAGACATGTTTTTTTCTAATTTCTGTTGGCAAATAAGATGTCGTACTTGTGCCTCCACCAGGACTGGTGAGCATTACTGCTGGAGGTGGCAGCTCCATACTCTTGTGCAGCGTTGCTACAGCAATTAGCTTCCTCTTGTGGATGCAAAGCTTTGTGACATCCTCATCAGCTTTTACATCCTCTGCAGTCCTTTGCTTCACCACCACACCGGGATCAAAATTAAAAACCTGAAAAAAAAGCACTCTCTCATTTCTTGTCAGGCACATTTCTGCCTAGTCTGATCAATGAAGTCTGATCCGTTTTTCTCATTCTGTCATAGAAATGACACTCAGACAGGAACACAATGTTTGACTGACATGTAATGTGACCAAGCAGTTTATTTATTTGTACATGACATCAAGGGGCAAAATCTGAATCAGATTATACCACAATAACAGTCCAGGCCGCAATAAATTAAAAACTCGCTCAAAGTACCACAAACTGCTATACAAAAAAACACGGCCCAACCCTGACCTTATCTAAAAGTTTGCATACATTTCATGATCAGAATTTATGTCCATGCCAATATAAAAATTACCAATTATGCCACAGTTATAACTATTAAAACACTGACAGTGCCTTTGTTTATGGATCCATTATAAGACTTATAGAATCTATTGTTTATGGATTACTGAATGAGAACTGTGATTAGCAATAACATTATATATAATTCAACAAAGTCTTTCATGGGATTCGAGCATTGTTTTTGATTTGTGCTGTCAGAGTTGTTATCCTGCAGATTCAGTGTTTAGAATGATGACATGCTGGAACACAGTTACTACCATAGTCATGCAGTACAGGAAATTTAAATAAGCAAAAACATCAGGACAGACCTTTGGGAGAATGAGTGGGCACTCCAGTCCACATTTACAGGTGCCATCTGTCAGCAGGTATGACTTTACCTGATCAAGGCAGGAGAGCACTGATCCGCTTGGACTACACAACACACATCAAACAGTCATCCAACCTCATAATTCAGTACAGTAAAGATGTGACATTTGAAGATATGTAAAATAAGTGTTGGGTGTGTGAAGAAGCTGACTGATTCTGAAAGTCAACAAAATACATTTTATTTACAAAATGCAAAACTGTTTCATAGTTAGAGAGAATAAAATTAAGGAATTCGCACACCACGTTACAAAAATGTAATTTGTTTGGTCCTGTGATCAAATTTAAACAAATGTAATTACCTGATATAAACGACACCCGAGGTCTCCAGCTTTCGCTGCCAGCCAATGGGCACCTGTGTGAGTTGCCCGCTGTCCTCCCCTCCCCCTCTCTCTTTTCCTACATTCATGTTTAAGGACCAGTGCTAAACTCTTGCCAGAGATCACACACTCTTCTCTGTCTCGAACCAATGTCTCATTCTGCCGCTCAGAAGAGTGAAGATGGAGCACAACGTTCCGGACCGGATCGCAGGCAGGTCGGGCTCACAGTACAGACCAGCCACAAAGCAGCCTTATTACTTTGCAACTAAATGCAGACAGAGACACTGCTGCTAGTGCCTGACCAATCAGAGCCATGAGAAGTGAATCTGACAGCTCAACATAAAGGGACATCAGATGACTAAACACATGGAAGCAGGCACAGGCACCTGTGGGCTCAGCACCGTCACAGATGTCTAGGTCAGGTGACTCGTCTTTTACAGAGGGCAACACATGTCATGTTCCTGCAACAGGTCTTTACATGTGCTCCTCATCATCTCACTCAAGGCATTTTAGGTGCAGAACTTGAAAACTCATGCTTCCTGAAGGAGAGAAAAAAAAAAGAAAAAAAAACTTAATTCAGGCACTTCTGGAAATATGAAAATTTTACAAACATTAATCATTTGCAAAATAGTAAAGAATTTTTAAAGAACAGAGCATACATTTCCACATCCTGAGAGTTCTAAAATTAAATGTTTTCATAGAAGTTCTGACAACAAATTCAACCGCTGTGATTCTGTTAGGTCTGTCAATTTAACATGTTGATGTAGCTCTAAAAACTGATATCACTGTATGATGAGTCTGTACATGTAATCAGGGTTTGAAATTGTGTTATTTTATAGTTGCATTTAATGAAAAAACATGAGACAATACTAAAATAAAAATGTTTTTAAAAGCAAGTTTTAAACATCACTTAGATCTGTATTTTTGAAATAGACTGACAACCTTATAAATAGTCAAATAAAATAATAAAATACAATACTATATAGGGCTGTGTATTGCAACCAATTTGGTAATTCGATTTAATTCTTATTTAAATGGTTTTGATTTGGGACGTATTATACAAATGCGTTATTACTGATATTCTGTGCAAATTTGATAAACATAGTAACTTTACTTTAAACAATCATAATAATGCATTATAAACACTG
Source organism: Botia almorhae (assembly GCA_036877575.1). Lineage (NCBI taxonomy): Eukaryota > Metazoa > Chordata > Actinopteri > Cypriniformes > Botiidae > Botia > Botia almorhae. Next base: position 18,028 of record JAZGTJ010008334.1, read on the forward strand.
TTAGAGACATTTCATGAAATCTGTATATAAGATGGGCAGATCGACAAAAGCGACCTGATTTAAAAGAATATATGTACCTACATATATTATAGATATATATAGATTATATATCTCTAACAGTGTTTATAATGCATTATTATGATTTAAAAGAAACTATGTTGTAAATAGTTTTTTTTTTGCATAATTCAGTATATAGTATAGTGTATGTATGTAGGTACATATATTATATATATATATATATATATATATATATAGTACGTATAGTGACGTTAGTTTGTATCTGGATTAACTGGGCAGCCTAACTGGATGTCAGTGTGTCAGAAGTGAACATCTGTTGGTTTCTAAATGTTATCCAATGTTGCTAATTGTTATGCAAACGTCACATGCATAATTCTGTTTTTTACCCTCATTACTCTAATAATACCAATAAAAAAGTGACACTGTACATGTTTTTTGGAGACCTAGCACTTCTACATTCTGTGTCCGTAACTGTTTACATACTGAATAGTGTACGTACTATTTTCTCTAAGATATTTCTCTGAAATGTCATTACCATTAATGACTAAATGTTTTCAACAACAGTAAACTGACAGTGCTTAATAATTTTATATATGTGCCAGAGTGGCTTGTGACACTGCAAAATTCACCAGCCACACAGAAAATTTACCACATTTGACATTGTGGTTGTTATTTTCAGGCTTAATATGTAATAAATAATCTCCTAATTCAAGATTTCAACCATACTTATCTGTAATAATTATTTATGTCAATCTGAATGAAGACATTAAGAAAAATAATATCTTTACAAAAAATCTTTTAATGGCATGAGAGATAAAATAAAAAATAAAAAACAAAAAACGTATAGATTAGAAAATTCTAATCAAATTAGGACACCGAATTACAACATACAGTTCGCAGGTCACAAATTGCAACCTAATCATTTGCTTCTATTACTTTAGATAATTTCAGATTTTCTGCATTAAGTGGCTAACCCTAACTTAGCAAACCAGAATGATTCGATCAACCAAAAGAGAACAAACTATTAGGCCTGCAGGACATCAATAGCTGTGTATATATCATCTGAGCTGACAGGTGAGCCCTCATTGGCCTGCACTGTGACTGACAGCTAAGCTTCACCTATTAAAGACGTGAAATCAGAATCATCATGCACCTGTAAAATATGTATGTGTTATCATGATTAAATATTGCTGTCTTGAAATAAAAACACATTCAAACAAAGACTGTGCTGACATATTTCATGAAGCATAAACTGAAGCATAAAACTTTGATTGTGATGTATGAGATCTAAATTCACTCCTGGACATCTGCAGTGTAAACAGGTCTGAGTTCAGATGACCCAACATTTAACCTTACACAACTTCCAGACTACCAGAAGACATTGTACGGTTGTGTGACTCTAGAGGTCTGAAAGAGCAGTGAACACATCAATGACATCAATCAGACAGACAATGAATGACACACATCCTCTAACCCAAACCACTAAAGATTTTACTAACAGTACACAAAAACACTGCAGCCAAAGACAGATCACCACAGTTGTTTTAAAAGGATCATACACACAGAGTACACCCAGAGACATTTCTAGAGGTCACAGGTCTGTGGAGCATTTTGATAAACTACCAGCATGACAATTGGTTAATCAATCACAAATATTCACCAACTGGACTCAGTTGCACATGATGTAATGTAACACCCAAAGACACAATCTGTTAATGGTGTATGTATAGGGACCAGTACAGATGTGTGTTCTCACTGGTTTACACAAAACATAAACAACTTGATGTCCATAGAAAATAAATCTTCCCTATCATGACTGTCAAATTGGCACAGTGGTTATTATCTATTATTATATTATTATAAGTATTCTGTAATGCAATCTCTGTATTATATGTAATATACGAATACCAGCTGCACTAGCAGTTTAAACAGCGTGACAGAACACACACACACATTATATATATATATATATATATATATATACACACACACACACACACACAAACAGATCAATAAACTGCTCGCCCACAGCTAATGCTAAAGCTAACCCGAGATGAACCTACATGACAGAAGCACTGAAACCCCGTGAACGCGAGCAGCAGCTCAACACAGCGGGTTCGGTTCGGGATAAAGCTGTGGGCTCGTTTGGGCTTTTGGCTGTGGGTAGACACACACACACACACACACACACACACATCATCATCATCATCATCATCATCATCATCATCATCATCAGCGCGAACACGCACTCACTCACCTGCTCGCGTGCGGGCCGGAAACTCTTTCAGCCGGATTTACACTCAGATGTGTCGCCGCGGCCGTAGCGGGGCTCAATCTACCTCATATCCGCCGCCACACGCCACATTTCTGTTCGCGCTCAGCTCCTGGGCAGATAATTACAGAGACACAATCGGACTGCGTCTGTCTCACATCGACTCTTAACGTTTAAAAATAAAAACAAAACGACTGAAAGCATTAACATCCGCGGCTCGGCTGCGCTCGCGATGGAAAGATGGAGCTTCGCCGTGCGCATGCGTGCCTGAAAGCACCCACAATGCACCGGGGCATGGCGGCCCTCAAGCGCGAGAGTTCACGCGATGTTTACTGTTATTATATAAAAATGTTCATGCAAAGATTATCTTTAGTAGATAGTTGGAGAGAGTCACTATCAACAACTCTTTATCTTCTCAATCTCGAATTGATTTTTGGCTGATCTCTAAGGAATTATGTAATACATCTACTAATATCTTGCCATCACCATTATCTGACCATAAGAGTATCTTTATCTGCTCCCACTTTTTAGGTTCTGACAATATGCATATGGATTTTCCTCTTACTGGAAAATTAACAATTCAGTTCTCCTTTATGATGAGGTGAAAGATGAGATTATTAAGATAATTCAAAATAATTGGAATAAAGCTAGAGAAGAGAACAGATACAGTAGCTACTGGGAATTTACTAAGTATGAAATTGGCAAATATACTCGAAAAGTTTGCAGTGATTTGGCAAAAAAGAAAAAAATAGATGAAAATATTATTATATCTAGAATCACAAATCTCTTATCAAAAAATTTAGATAATTTACTTGACTGTGAAAAAGCAGAACTGGCAGACTTACAACACAAATTAGATAATTTA
>JAZGTJ010008335.1:9025-21180 GCA_036877575.1 Botia almorhae
TGGAGTATTTAGACTTATGAGCAGAACTGCAACTCTTGTTATTTGTTGTAGGTGTTGGTGGTGGGCTGTGGGAACTCTGAGCTGAGTGAACAGCTATGTGATATTGGCTACCATCAGCTAACCAACATTGTCACCAATGAGACGTGATGTCTCACATAAACCTCATATAAATTATCTCACATAAATTTTATGATCATTTCTTTAATGTTTTAAGTTCCTCAGGGTGTGAGTCTGACTGGTTATATTGCTCTACTGAAGGTCAGGCTCAGTTAGTGTCTAGTGTGAAATTCAAAATGATAATTGTGGCAGTGCATGGAGAGCAGGAGTATAAGGACATGCAGCTGTCCAATCAGAGCTCTCTCCAATGGTGATGGAACTCGTTCCTCCTGGAATACCAGCCAATCAGCGGGTGGAAGAGAACAACATGCACCTGTATTGTTCCTCATCTTGTTTTGTTGTTTCTTTTCTCAGCTCATTCCTCTGTCTGGTTTTGCTATAGGTGCCATTAGTGTCTGTAGGCTGAAATCTGGGATGGAGGGAAGTGGTTGGATCAGTGCTTTGACTGGCGAATACTCTGTGGAGGATGTCAGAGAGGAGGTCACCTCTATTGCTGATCTTCTGATAGTAGACTCCAGGCTACTGCAGTTGAGGTTACAAAACACCTGGACAAAAATAGCACTGTATATGAAAACTACAATGTGAACGCCATTTATAGGAAGCTTACAAGAGACCTAGAGACAGTACATGCTATAACCCAGACTGTCTCTCTCTCCTCAAGCAAACTTTACTGGAGTGTTAAATGACCTAAAGGTCATCTAAACATTGACCAGTTTGAAGAAGAGTGGTTTGTGTAGAAAAACATGTGTAAGCTATAAGGGTTAAATTCTAATTTACAAATGCGATGATTGTTATGTTTGTTTCCCCAAACATAATAATAGTTAAACAGTTAAGATGCATCTCGTATATTTTTGAATGAGTGGTGGGATGGGTTTTACTGCTGCTAAATAAATTTCATGAACTTTTTACTTAAGCTGAATTGAAAAAGGTTTAATTTGTTTTACGTTTTAGCCTATATAGCCTTTATATTTGTAATAATTTAAATTGTAAATTTTTGGTCTGCCTACTGATCATAATATTAAAAGTAGGAATTTATGGCCAAGGTTTTTAAAATATATTTCTTAATGTAATTTTTTGTTTGTTTGTTTATGAATTTTATGAGCAGTACACGTTCAGATTGTAAGTTAAAAAGCAGGGTTCGAGTTTCCGCTGGTACATGCCTATACCCTACCCTACGTCAGTTTTTACTATTTTTCCTTTAGCCTGGAATTTTCATGACATAGTCAAGTATTTTCTTTACTGAATTTAATAAGTTTGCGTATATTAACTAACACATTGAAGCTATGAAAACGCTGTGGTTCTCAATAACCCCAAATTTGACGCTTCGGCTCCTTTGAGGAGTGGCGTCTGAGGGAACACGCGCATGCGCACTCAACGGTTAACGGACTGTCAAGGATCGACAGCAAGTTGAGTCCAGTACAATCAAACGAGTGAGTAAAACAGGAGACTTTCATCAAAAATAATTTATTTACTTTTTAAATTTATCTGTCTTAATTTGTTGTTTTCGGTTGGTCGTGTACAGAAAGAGAGCAGTGAGCTGCTAAATTCAAGTCTATAGTCAGCCACTGGCCACTACAGAGCCCAAAGCCCTTTAAACGGTTTTGGAAGGACCACACGCTTATAATAACGTATTTCAGGTAATTAAAATTTCGTTAGGTTCCAGAATTACCTGATTTTGACGTTCTTTATGTTTTATCTCATTAAAGAAATACTTTTTATAGTTTTAAAAATGTATTACTTTAATACGCAGTTTTATTTGCGTTTTAGTCTGAGGGAAAGGTATCTATATCCCACTTTAAATTCGTCAGGTTGTTTAAATGCCTTTAAGCTCAAACGCAAAGTTTGCACATGTCTCTCTCATTTTTTGTTTTTATATGAAGCAAAGGTAACGTGTTTGTTACTCGCTGCTTTTAGTCGTCCAGTGATTTGCGCCGCATCCTCGCGGCTCTGTAACTATGGGCAACCGCGGGATGGAGGAACTCATCCCGCTGGTGAACCGCCTGCAAGATGCCTTTAGCGCCATCGGACAAAGCTGCAACCTGGACTTGCCGCAGATCGCGGTGGTCGGGGGTCAGAGCGCAGGCAAAAGCTCTGTCCTGGAAAATTTCGTGGGCAGGTATGGAAACAATAACTGTTACTCAACTTAAATAGGCATTACTGTTCATATGATTAATATTGTAAAGTATTTTTCAAATATCACAAGTGCGGTATCAGAAGAGGCAAAGCAAACATGGTTAATGGCCAATGCTGATCGTTTCAAAATGACTAAATATTGGCATATGTGTTGATTTATTATTGGTCTACAATCATAATGTTAACTGGAGTCTGCAGAGGCAGTGTGAACTGTATAGCTGAAGCAGGTGCAGATGGTCCTGCCCTCATCTGTATTCTGGAGCAGTCACTACCTCTTCCTCCATCTGTCTAATGCTTTGCCAAGTCCATTAATATGAGCCATGCAAAACTTGAAGATTGAGGTTATTTTCTCTGTACTATACAGATCATGAGGTTGTCCCAGTTGTAGTTCCTGGCAGCTATATGACGATGGTATAATGTATAGTATGTGTGTATTACTGTTTGACTGCTGGTAATAAAATGAAAGACCCTATTTAAACAAGATATTTTTGTTATTTATACATTTTTCTGTGCATGATCAGCACGTGACAGACTTTTTAGCAAAAGTGTTCTTGAAAGATGGTACAGTTAAAACTGCACTGGTGACTGCATATGCTTTTAAACATTTAGCGGTCTGTTTAAATATTTAATCATCTTATTTTAGTTTTTTGCAAGAGTACCTCACAGGATCTTCTTTTTGTGTGCTGGTTTCCGCATGGAAAGTCTGAGCCGTTCCAAACGGATGCAGTGATTGTTTGTGGAAGCTATTGTTTGCTTAGCGTATATCAGTTTGGTGAGCTAAAGTGCAGTGGATCTTGCGTGCTTGAGGTCTGACTTATCAGTGAGGGAAGCACTTCAGCTTTCTAACAATTGACCTCAAATCTTGGTCAATATGTGAAATGACGTGCTCTCAGACAGTTAATAATGTTCTGAAAGTCAGGTATTCAAAAATCTCTGCAGAAATACCTACCATTACTTCCCTTGCACGTTTGTTCAATAAACATCCATCATTGCCAGCTTCATTTGATATGTCTGTGCTGTTGTTGTCACAGACAGAGTTAAGAAAGTTAGTTAGTCTGAAGTTACTTATCTTCCCTGCAGAAGAAGCTTTTCAATGATATTGCAATTTCTATTGCATTATGTTCATAAAATTGTTTAAAAATGAGTTTAGTTGATTTTAACAGTTATTCTGAAATAAGAGTAACTATAGACCTGGGATGTATCCTCACAATAAAATGTTTACTAGAAAATCTAGAGAATGAAAATTCTACTCACCCTCATGTCACTCAAAATATTTAAGCTGTTTTATTGTCAATCACCAAAAAGTACTATAGAAGTACAATACAAATAATCATATGATTATAGCTTTGTGTTAGTTTAAATGGTTTAATAATTGTTCTTTACATAGTGGACTGGGATAGAATAAAGTATTAACATTAAAAACACACACAATCACACAAAAATTACAACACTTCAGCTTTAATTTATTATTGCAATACTTGCACTCTGCCCTAACTGTAAAATTTTCATGTTTTGTCACATTTCAGAGTACATTTTCAGAGTTTTGAATATTGATGTTTTGATGATTATGTAGTTATTTATGTAGCAGATATTTTTATTGTCTTTTGAAACATTGGACTGACTGAAAGTACTACAGTTTTAGAAACAATTTATTTTCCCTTTAATGAAGATAACTGTTCATTAAATTTCATTAATTTCTAATAAAATAGAAACACCACAGAAACAACACTGTCTTTTATGCACCACAATGAGCTTCCATGGTGCAGTCATATGATGGCCTACTTTAAACCTGATGTACAGGGAATAATTAGTCCATAGCACTGAGTTATGTATGAATGGCGAAGAGCTCCGCACACTTAGCCATCTGTCCTCTCACTATCACTGCCAGTTAGTGGAAGACCATATATGCCTGAGGAAATGGGTTCATGAAACGATATCCCATTGATTAAGCATTGAGCTTGGGTTTAATAGGTTGATTTCTACATGACACCATATCCCTAAAAACAGAGGGAAATATTAGGTGAATAACAATGGGGTTGAAGCACCTAACCCTGGTCATAATTCTAAACCTCATAGTGACTGTAATCTTATCCCTTAAATGTAATTTTGGTTGTTTGACTTAATGTTATGAATCTCTCAGCTCAAGAGGGCCACAGATCATCAGTAAAAAAAACATGATGTAATACAACAAACAGATTAACAGTAGTAGTTAATATAGTAACTACTGGTAGTGGAGGAGAGTATGAATGACATTTGATAGGTGTATTGGAGGGGGCTGGATGAATTGAAGTGACAGCCTAGATAAAAGGAAAGAAAAGGGCATGAGAAGAGATTGGAGCAGTTGAGTCAAAGGGGGTTTTGAAGGGGTTGAAGGGGTTATAAAGTGAAAGCCAGGGAGTGTACTGACAGTGTGTGCTGGGAATGTACAGGACATTGTTAAAATAGTGAGCCATGAGTCAAACACAGAGTCAGTGCTTAGGTGAAAGTTGAAGCTGAATAACACAGACTGACTTAAAATTCATCTGATTCAATTTCTTAAAAATAGACAGAATAAAATGAAATAAGATTAGATAGATTGCTACATTTCCTGCTTTACTGTTGTTAGGCTTGTGTACTGGACCAAATAAAAAGCCCAACCCTAAATCTCTTTTATCTCTTAAATCTCTGTGATTTTTGTACCAGTATTTATAGACAGCTCATGATTTGAGGTCATCAGTTATATCTATAGCAGAAACGATACAGAACTAATTGCTTTTAAGCAGCTTTAAGTTTAATTCTTAAGGTTGGCCTAAGAATGAGAAATAGCTTTTGTGACGTCTGCCATAGCAAGCAGAGTAGTCAGAATTATAAGATTGCACTAGGATTAGGATGGTTTCTTAGGATGGTTATCTGTAGTAGCCTCCTAGCAGTGTAGTGGTTGGTTCTTCGTACCTGCATCCTAGGCCCTTCTGTGAATGCCTTTAACTGGGTCTGATCCAGTGGGAGTACCCCTCTATTTTGGGCATTAGTTCTGTTTTAGCTCAGCTCAAACTCTATTTCCTGTATTATCTTCATCAGTCAGCTAGCGACTTCATTTTAACAACATTGTATTGCTGCCTCTTTTAAAATAGGTTGTACAAAAAACTGAAATTTAAATAACAAACAGGCTGGAAAAAGGCCCCCCATTGGTTGAGGCAGAAGTTATCATGTCAAGCCATAGTGGGACAGGAAAAGGTATTTTAACTTAAAAAATTACACACATGGATTCTTTAAAAATATCAGTGCCCCAGCTGCTGGTCATCCACTGGACTGTTTTATTTATAGTGTATGCTAATTTCATCCATGTCCTCTGCACACAGACGATGAAAATTAACTAGTTCTGCATTCTGAATTGACTACTATGTTCTGGATTGACTGCCTTCACTGTCCCACGGCTTCTCTCCAAATGTACAGGCCTGTAGAAGTTGTGTAAAGCTGCCATAAATATCAGAATATGAGAGTAGTGAAGTGTGTGGGAAGGTGGGACTGAGCAGGGTTTATGGTTTCACTGTGACACTGGACTAGTTAGAGTATGCAGTGACAAAGAGTCTGGCACTGTGCCTCAGACAGGGCTGTGTCAATCTGTCATGTGAGGGAAGATTTATGTGTAGTTTTTTTTGGAAGGGGAGTTTATTTTGGTTTGCTAGATCTGCCTAGTATATGTTTCTATTTATGTGTTTTTGCTTGTTTGACAAAATGGCCAATGCTATCTTCTCAGAGATTTTCTGCCGAGAGGCTCAGGAATTGTTACAAGGAGACCACTTGTCCTTCATCTCACCAGTGCAACTTCAGGTATGAGAGATAATCCAACACACACCTTCAATTATTGAGGCACTTAATTTCCTATCAGGTGCCAAAATCAAACGATTGCCTCAGTTTAATTGAAATCAACCATTCAAAGTGCATGTAAACATACTTACTGATTAAGACAATGTCCTGACTAGAATACTACCATACTGAAAATGCTGTTTCAACAGTATAGAGTCTTATAGGGTTTAGATGGTTGGTTGGTGCATGATTCTCTTGAAGAAAACTTTTAAATTATGCCACCTTTGCTTATGGAAAAGTTTGAACCAATCGCCTAATTCATAATTGTCACGTGACTAATCACATGAGAAAATTACATCGTGACGACACTGATTGACTGGTGGCACCACAAGTAGATGCATAGTCCCAATACTAGGGACTGTCCTACTGGTGCATGAGCTGTAATGTAAAAGGCAGGAATATGAGTCTATTTCCAAAAAATTGGTCATTGCAAAATATCTACTTTAAACACCTGAAATGCTTCCCCCCAAGAATGATGTAGTTACTATCTACCAGCAGGGGCTAACTGGATCTTGATAATCAGACAAACTCAATCCCTTGTTATGTGTACAGAACCAGAATGACATAAAGTACTAGATTTGTGTTTCCCAATGCAGCATACTATTTTCAAACATTAATCATTGCATGTGTTTTGTTTTGCATACTGTTTAATAATAGTAATATATACCGTACACCGTATTCAGTAAGTAAAAAGCTTGTATTCGAAGTGGCCTTGAGAAACATGTGCTTTGACTGAGCACTAGAGGGCAGGGTCTTCTGTGTTAGGGTGTAGAATCAATTTACTGACTCGTCAATGACTAAATTACAAACTGTCATTTACATTAGATGCGAATGTCTTCTGCTTTCTCTGAATTATCTTTTTTACTCTCTGTCATAGAGTATGCAGAGTTTCTGCACTGTAAAGGAAAGAAGTTTACAGACTTTGATGAGGTTCGGCGAGAGATTGAAACAGAGACAGACAGAGTCACTGGGACAAATAAGGGCATATCCTACATTCCCATCAATTTGCGTGTCTACTCTCCAAATGGTATTATTGTCTCAAAGCAGTGAATGAATTATTGTACATACCTGAAATATGAATATAAAAAAGTGTTATTTTCAGTTATTGTCAGTACCCAAAGGAAAATTATATTGGTTAGACATTGCTCTTAAAGAGCTCATGTTCCTAGTTATGTTGCATTTACTATGGTTTTCACTTACATCAGATAAATCATAAATGGGCCATTTTGTCCATATGTACTTGTCTGTTTACATTATGACGTTGAAACATAAAGTAAATGTGAGTGGGAGACATAAGCAAAAGTCTCACTTTTGCCCTCAATTTAATAACACTGCTGCCTAAGAGATACATTTAGGATATTGAAGATATCTCATATTTTGTTCTTGTCTGTTGGTGTTTCTGGCCAAATTTCTCTGTCTGTTTTTCCCTTTCTGCAGTTTTGAACTTGACTCTGATAGACCTTCCAGGCATAACTAAAGTCCCAGTGGGAGATCAGCCTCCTGACATTGAATATCAGATCAGAGACATGATCATGCAGTTTATTTGCAGAGAGAATTGTCTCATTCTGGCTGTCACACCCGCTAACATGGATCTGGCCAATTCTGATGCACTTAAACTGGCCAAAGATGTGGATCCACAAGGTTAGTAGGAAAGATCTTCAGACTTTTATGCCTTTGTGTGTGGTCATTTGATTTGATCATTGTTAATATTATATATTATATATCCCATCTCACATCATGATTGTTTTTCCTCCTGTTTTGCTCGTTCTTTCAATTAGGCCAACGCACCATCGGTGTGATCACTAAGCTGGATCTGATGGACAAGGGCACGGATGTGAGGGACGTGCTGGAGAACAGGTTACTTCCACTCCGCAGAGGTACAGCTTGCATGTGGAAATATGCTGTTAGTAGAGAGCCATGGAGTTCGTTGTAGGATCTGGGCCGGTGCCAAGCAATGGCTGCTGCAGGCTATAGTGGCTAAAGCAGGGCCAGGTGCAGAGACTTAATGTTTCTGCTGCTGCTTTAGCGCATTAGACACACAGAAGTCCAGCCATGGAGAAGGGTTAAGGGACTACAAATCCTACTATTCTGTTATTTATATACATTTGATATAGGAATAGAGGACACAATCTTACTTTTGGTCGTTGGACCTTTACATTCTTCTAGTTGTTGGATCTAGATGTTGGTCAACAACTAGGGGTTGCTCAAACTTAAGCTTAAAGTTCCTCTAAATATGTGGTTACAGTTTTGCTATACAATATTAATTATATCACATTATAGAGAACACAAATTTGCTCTTTTGCTTATGTTTATTATTTTAGATAATGCTTGTAGCTTTTCATCATTTTTCTCTATTTGTGTCTCTGTTCACTCCCTGTCCAGAGGTAAATTAGGCTTCATTAAGGAATAAAGAGCTGATATAATGGACTAATTTACTTCTATTCCCCTTTGTCAATTTATTTTTGTCTCTGTGTGATGAATGAAGGTTATATTGGTGTGGTAAACCGCAGCCAAAAGGACATTGATGGGAAAAAGGACATCAGTGCAGCTCTGGCTGCAGAGAGACGGTTCTTTAAATCGCATCCAGCATATAGACACATGGCAGACCGCATGGGCACTGCATACTTACAGAGGACTCTCAACCAGGTGACAATGATGCTAAACTGAATATCACAAGATGTAGGGGAGAGCGAGGTAAGCTGTGCCGCATTCTACCTGTGCTGTACTTAAGGCTAGGTTAAATAAATACTCCTGATTATATATTTCAGGATGTCTGCTTTTAACTGACATTGGGTCATGAAACATAAAACACAGGTCCATAGTAATATGATTTCCCGGGGTCTCATGGTTGTCCAGGGCCACAATTTATTCCACTTTAGGGGTAACTGTTGTCAGGAGTGACTTTATTGGGGAATATGTGTACAAATAAATAAATAATAATATGACCATGAACATAATAAAATGTACCATTTAATAATGCACTCCTTTCTCCTCCTAAAACCTCTTTTTAATTTTTTTTCTGTGTATTATCCACATTCTCATTAATCAGCCAAATAAAGCAATTTAGTGAAAACAACATTATATATATATATGTATGGTATTTCTAGACCTGATGAAGTTTGCTTTGACATTTATTTTACCTGCCATATATAAACGGTTCTTTGACATACAGATATAGATTGTTTGCTACAATAAGGGTGTGACACATCTTACCCCACTCTCCCCTACTGTATTTAATAAGGAAACAGGCTCACAGATAAACGAGATATCCCCCTTTATTTTATTTCTACACTCATATCTCCACAGCAACTCACCAACCACATTCGTGAGACGTTACCAGCGTTCAGGAGTCGATTACAGAGTCAGCTTCTCTCATTGGATAAAGAGGCAAATGAGTACAAGTATTTGAACCCCGATGACCCCTCACGCAAGACCAAGGCCTTAATGCAGTGGGTTCGCACACACACTATAATTACGAGAGTTAAAAACACATGCACAAGAAACACAAATAGACACGGGCACATAGTCTGTACCCTTTTGCCATGAGCAAGACTTTTGTTTACTGCATAAAATACAAACAGATGCACATTGCAGATAAGACCAAAACTGAGGGCATACACACATACACAAATGCTGCGTGTACCTCTGTTGTCCAGGCTGATACAGCACTTTGGGCTGGACTTTGAGAAGATGATCGAAGGATCTGGTGATCAGGTGGACACAGTGGAGCTTTCAGGAGGAGCTAAAATCAACCGTGTCTTTCATGAGCGTTTCCCTTTCGAACTGGTTAAGGTGATATATAGAAGTTGGATTAAACACTAATAAATACATGCATTTCTTTTAATAGCAAAAAACCCATGCATTTGTCTTGTTTATGTTGCCCTGTGCCATATCAGATGGAGTTTGATGAGAAACAATTGCGAAGGGAGATCAGTTATGCTATTAAAAACATCCATGGCATCAGGTATGTGCCAATAACTGTTATAATACTCAATCAAGAGCTCACTGCAGAAATGTTGAACATTTTACTGTGGGACCCTCATTTTTCATGATCATCCATAAAGCCCCGTATAATCTTTGAATGAGATTCTGAGTTTCTTACTATAGTATACCATGACTGGCTAGTAGGCCTAAAAGGAATGATTGTATAGGGTTCCATGGATGGCCATTAAAAATGCATGTTCCATAGTTAGATTATCGCCTCAGGGAATTTGGTATGCATGGTAATTCTATTTAGGGATATACAGTTTGTTTTTTTTAGTAATAGAGCCCCCATTTTCCTGTTCTCTTAAGATCCTTTCACACTGAGCGTGATTAAACGCAAATGTTTGACGCGATGACGCTTTTAAAAGATTTCTATGGAGCTATTCACGCAGGATGCGATCAATTGTGTTGTGACAAAGCAAGGTTTTATTTAGACTAGTTTATTGATTTTGTTTTCACTCATACCCCAGACATGAAACGGGTCGTCTAATTAGATTTGAGCTTTAAAACAATCACTGCTATTAGCTATATCTGCGAGATGGTGGAGCTGATGCACAGACTTTGACTACAAACGAGTGTGTACATATGTAAAAGATTAGTAGTATAAATATATATGTATTTCTCAATAATATTATTGAGAATAATACAAATTATGAATTATTAACATATTTATTAACATTCATCAGTTTCTATGCTTGTTTATATTTTTCTATGCACTGCATTTTTTAATAAATGGCTTAAAAATGGTAGTTATGGACATTGCAATCTTAAGGTTAAAATAAATAAACGCTCAGTACACAAAGTGCTCAGTTGTGTGCTTCAGTTAAAATATTAAACTCTGCAGTAAAAAATCACACGGGCAAACATGATCGATGATTTCAGTCATTATTTTCAAACGTAACAGCATACAGCATACCCAAAACTCTTAAGTTAATATGTTACTCATAGCAATATCGTTATGTAATTTGTTGTCTTTTGCTGGTCCAGAACAGGCCTGTTCACACCCGATATGGCCTTTGAAGCCATAGTGAAGAAACAGATTGTGAAATTAAAAGGCCCGTGTCTCAAGTGTGTGGACATGGTGATCCAGGAGCTCATCAACACAGTACAACAGTGTACCAATAAGGTACAACATTCTTTTAATTAACTGGCTAAATGAAGTACAGTATTTAGATATTTAGATACAGACTGTTTTATTCTTGGCATTTCTGGTCTGGTTCTGCTGAAGTTAATGAAGGTGTTCAACAAAATAGACCATTTTTTAAGCAAGGATATTATTAAAATTAGGAATTTACTTTGTCTTAATTAATTACTAATCTTAATTTAGATTAGTAATTTGTCCTAATTTGTCTTAATTAATTTAAAATGTCAGCATATTTAAACATTCACAATAAACCATATAATAATTTGCATTGACAAAAACTAAGATACAGTGCATATGTTATTGTTATAGATTGAGTGTTTATTATTTTAGCTTGAGTTTGTTTTTATTTGCATGTCCTCAGTTAGGGACCTTTCCTAAACTGCGGGAGGAGACTGAGAGGATAGTGACCACACACATTCGGGAACGAGAGAGTCAAACCAAAGACCAGGTCAGATAGAAAACACACTGCAACACTGTCAGAAACACATTTTTATTTAGGAGCAATATTTGCCCCTGAAATTAATATTTTACCTGTTGTAAAATACGGCCTGTTGTCCAATTATGCCTAAACTGAATCAGTTTATTGAAATAATCATTATGGTATGTAAACCTGTAACAGAAATGCTGATGCAGAGAGATCCATATGCAGCTCCTTAATGAACAGAATAATCAACAAACAGGCAAGGGTTGAATAATGGCAAACAGGGCAATACAGGTGAGACAAAATCCAAATGAGCAAACAATCAACAGCAATGTCCAAAGCGAAAAAACAAAGGCAGGCAGCAAAAAGTAAAAAATGATAACGAGTCAAATTGGCAATGGGAAAGCAGTCCAAGAAAACCCTCTGAATTGCAGTTCATGGCAGTACAAGACATGTGGTTCTGTGCTTTATAGTCCGACTGATTGGAATCAGATGCCAACAGGAAGCAAT
>JAZGTJ010008336.1:0-21178 GCA_036877575.1 Botia almorhae
TTTAATTGCTAAAGAAAAGTTTTTGGAAGCGCTTACATTAAACGATCATTTCAACATGCTCCTGACAAGTATTAAGAGGACATTAGTTGTCGTTTAGGAGCGTGGCAAGACTTCAGTATCAGTGATCTTTCTCAATGTTTCTTGAAGTTCTTGCCTCGATTCAGACCAATTGAGCTTTTTTATCCCTCCTAAAATCATTAGCATTTTACTACTGTAAAAAGCAATGGTATATAAAGCCACTGTAATGCAAGTGGGCAGGGTGGGGGGTTATACTGGGCATCATCCCATCTGCAGTGACAGTCTAAATCTCAGTTAGCACTGATCCTGCAGTGAGATCTTTGATTTTCTGTCACTAAATGACGCTACACTGACTCTTGCGTGAACCACGACCACCATACGACAGAGGAATAAAGCTCTCACACTCAGTGGATAAATGAACCTGCAAACAACTCTAAAAATGCAAAGAGCTTCATGTGTAACCAGTTACATACGGTAGAAGAGAGAGAGAGAGAGAGAGAGATGCTAGTGCTAAAGCATCTGCTGACATTACAACATCACTACATCACTGCAGGGCCTCCTGATGCTCGAACCTGCAACCTTTCACCAACTGCCCTTGAGCTTTATCTGACAGGCCATATAATTTATCACACCTGTGATTGTGAGAAAGATTTTAGAGAACAAAAAACAAATCTTATAAAGTTAAAAGAAGCATTGTTTTCTCTGAGGATTGTGCAACAGAAAATGTGTAATTAGCACAAAGACACTTCAGTCTTGCGGCTGCATCTTATTAGAGTTGCAGATTATTAAAGCTTTGCAAAGATTTGATGTCAAAGTCCCTCAAACCAAACATACAAATAAATGAGATAAAGCTGAGAGTATTTAAAGAGACAAGATAATGATGCTTTGTTATGCTCTCAGAGGAATTACCTTGCATATCACAACACCATCAGTGTCACACATTCATAGTGTGAAGAGTTTAATATAGAGCTGAGAAACTCACCTGCCGTCAGCCAGCTGCAGCAAATCTCAATGAAATTAGGTTGAATAGCCTCAAAGTGCCATGAAAGAATAACAATTCAGTTCTCAATCCTTTATTTAAAGAAACAAGTCCACGGTCGCATTCCAGATTGAATTCCTCGAGCTGCCACGTTCATGCTCTGAGGGAATTTCAGGGAATTTCACCACCCAAACGTAATCATGTAGAAGCACATTTCATTTCCCTCAACACAAGTGAATCAAAAGTGCGCACAAAAGAAGACCATGATAATGACCGAATGAAAAAAATCGTCTGAGGAACGTTTTTAATGAGATGACTGTGTGAATAGTTCTTTTAATAAACTTTATCAGAACGTACGGCCAGACGCCAGAAAATTACAGCTGCAGACAGAACTACAGGCCTGGACCCTTTTAATGATTTCATAAACTATCTCACTTTACAAATGTATAAAGAAAGGGGAGCAGAGATGTGAAGACACTGGCTGTTCTTCTTCTTGAGTCTCTGAGATTCTGTTTATTTCTACGATCGGCACATATTTCCTCTTGTAGCGACAATCTGAGCTGTTTTCCTGCATAAACCAAACTGTGTTTATTCTTCATGCAAGTGACGAATGGTGTAGTGTTTGTGGCATGCATCTAGACATGTCATGCAGCTGAATGCACTTTTTGCATTTAAGAGCATGTTTTGGTGTCTGGGTCTCAGTGATCTTCTGCATCCTCCACCATCTCTGAACCATGCACAGAACCATCAGCACTGATTTATTTTGGTCATGTTTGCTTGATATTCCTCACTAAATGAGTCAGGTGTTAAAACAACACTGACGGCTACTGTACGACAGCTCTTAGGGAACACCTCCCACAACAGCAGACCTGTGTTAAACAGTTCCTTCAGTCACTGTACATCATCACAGAACCTTCCCATAAGCTCCTCCAGCATCTAACACAAGTGTCACGTTGAAGACAGGAAACCACAGGGTTAAGACAAGATGAATGATGAGACGAGAGAGGAAGAGAAATTGTAGGTATTGTAGGGTGAGCACAATATGTATGTGTTAGAGAGGAAAGCAATATGCTCTTTTATATTTGATGAATGACTCTGTGATATCTAATCCTCTTTCTCTATCAGCTTTCTGGAAAAACTGATTAGCACAGGCTTATTTTAGAACTCAGCTCCTTTAGTCAACATCTGTTTAACACATGCAAAGAAGACAGGATTAATAGCACATTCTCTGATCTAGTGCAGTATAAGATTTGTAATGAAATGATATTCATTTATGTTAGCGGCGTGGCAGTTTAACTACTGCTCTTCCTTTCTATTTAAAATTGCCTGTATATACTGTAATCTCCTCATCCTGAAAGAATCATCTTAAACATCAGTCGTGGTGTTAACTCTAAGATAATTGTGCCGTGTTGACGGAATATTGATAATCTGTCAGAAAATCATGTTTGTAGGTGTGTATGTGACTCTCCTCTGGTCCGGGCATCAGTGACAGCACTGTGAGGTTGTGAGGTTGACAGCAGGGCAGAAAATGAGGCAGCTGGTTTCTCATATTAACATCAAGACAAATGTTTCACACGTTTGTTAGATGTTATTTTAAAAACAAAAGCAGTGTTTCTGTAACTGTAGATTCTGTGTGTGGTGGATCAAATGCTGCTAAAGATGTTTTACAGTAGACGAGAAGAGAAATACATCCTCAACTGCCTCCTGTGTATCAGAGAGACACATTTAACCACAATTTCTGTCTTAAAATTGAATTCTGGTCTCTCCTGCTGAAATGTGAAACCACAAAATGTATTCTGAGGAAACAGATACGCCACACAGATTTATTTGCATCATCAATCAGTCCAGAACCCTTTAAAACAAGATTTTTACTTTTTCTACCAAACATATATGCGTCTATGCAAAGCTTGATGGCACAATGCAGGAGTGTGTTGCCATGGCATTGGTGTTGAGTTGCACTCTCACAGAAGATTAATTCTTAGTGTTAAGGGTTTGTTTTAATGTATAATTGTCATATTGATGTTTGCATTAGCAAAAATCCATATTAACCTGCAGGAAAACTGCTGACAAAAGCCATTACAGAAGAAAAACACTGCTCACACATTTACACACTAATGAACCACATCACCACCAGTGAAAACAAATGACAAGCTCCGCTCATGAGACTCTTCTAATGAAACTCATCAGGAGATTGAGGTCTGTGGAGATAACAGAGGAAAACAGGAACGCTGGTGGTCGGTTCTGTTTGTGTAGCGTTAATTAAACAGTCAAACACAGCCACTCTGTCACATTCACTCAAACTGAAATAAAACAGCAGGCCTGCCCAGTACAACAGCTGAAACATGCAGGGAGACGCAAAAGACAGTCGGCTATGAAAGCATTATTTGTGTAGACGGCACTGTGACATTTCAATTCGTTCAATGCGTTCTCAGTGAATTAAAATCCAGTCCAGTATTTTACCACATGGAGAACAAATGAAGAGATGCATTTAGTGTCACTCTTTAGTGTCCTGCAGTTTATATTAGCATCAATTATGCAGCTATTGTACAGTATGAGCCCAGAACACACATCTATAGATTACACCACACATTTATGTCATTTATGGTGTGAACAGGCGTTTAGACTTTATGACGACAGTCTCACACAGCCAGTCAGAGTTCTGATTCTCCAGCACTAGACATTTGTTATGTGAATATAAGTGACACAGAGAGATATTACATATAACATGCATTAGGAAGACGTCATCTAAAAATCTTTGTGGTATTTGTTGGTGCTGTAGTTGGGCAGAGGCACAGTAAGGTCTCTCCAGGGTCTTTGCATCTCTGTGACTGGACCTGCAGCAGTCGCGACCTGGCTGACACTCTCTGTTTGGGCTGGAGTCTCTGAACTTTTGTTTGTTTACTCTGAGGACTCAGATTCCCTGTGTTGCTTGGCTAGATTTCCATCAGGAGCTGGCTGGAGGTCACAGACGAGCACTGATCATGGGCCTGTGGAGCTCTTCTGTCTGTGTGAAATCTGATCCTGCTTTAGTCTACAGCTGCAGCTCATCTCAGAGTATTCAGCCTTTATTTACATCACTGCTGCTTTTAATGTATAGCTCCTTAATATAATATTGATTATGATAACTGATCTGTCAGAGCTAACACAGGCCTCATCTGAAGGTTCTTAAGGTCCCAGGACACCTTTATGCTATGATACTTTAAATACCTAACATTACAGATTGATACATATTGTGCTGTATCAAAAATATCAACAAGATATATTTTGTGAATATTTAAGGTTTGTTAAAATCCCTAACCCCATATTTTGGCAGTAGTGCTTGTTTTAACAGAAACCAATAAACTAATTCATTCTCTAGTCTAAGTCAATTCATGAAGAAGGCTTTGTTAAAAAAAGTTTGTGGGTGTGTGTTTGGGAATGAAACTAGTTTAGATGAGGCAGAAATAAAATCAGATGACTGTCACAGTGTATGTATGTATAAAAAGCTTGCTGTAGAAGTCTGCTGGTCAGAAGGACCTCGACTCATAACCAGGATGAGGGATGATGAAGCTTTATACTTTGATGATAAAGCTTTTCAATACACAGAGCAAAAGGTTTGTCGGGAAAAGCCACCACAGAGAGTCATTACAGCACGTCACCTGCTTTCCGGTTCATGTTTGACTCAAAATCCCTTTGAGACTGATTCATGGAGACCCCGCTGACATATCTGTAAACTGAGACGAGACGCTTTCCAGAGGAACAGAGATTAACAAGCAGGAAAGACAGAAACTATTAAACGACCTGTGATTCATAATTCATAATGTTCTACAAACATCATGTGACATCATTAACAATTACAATATTATTTGTCAGTTCAACCAACAAATTAAGTAATAACAGCAATTATTGTAAATTTCCATTAATATTAATATCATGAGAAAAGGAGCCCTTTACCATCACTGAGGCTCTGCTTGGAAACCTCTGGTGTACACACACTGATAACAACCGTCTGCATACATTTCTTCTCCTCTTTACTTTGTCTGGGTCCAAATCCTGATTATTTACCTCCACAGTTCACTGAACACGCTGAAATGTGAGTTTAGCTCTGAATTTCCTCACGCTGGTGCCGGTATTGAGAGACAAACAGTGGACCGAACACATCAGATCTACTTCACACAAGATGCTTTACGAACAGATCCAGACTCACAGCAGGAACACAAATCCTCCCTAATCTAAATTAACCCCTTCAAGTCAAATAAAGCAGCCTGCCACCCTCACTCACCAGCTCAGAGTCTCTTTATGGTCATAACAGATGGTGTCAGAAAGTTTGACCTAAAAACAGCTTTATATTAAAAAACACAACAAATGACTGACTTTCTATTGGTACAGGGCCACAGAAAACTACAACATGATTTACACTGGAATCCAGATACACTCATTTATTTTAACTCTTAACATAAAACCCGGCAGCAAATTAATTCTCAGCTAGTTTTGCTCTCTTACACTCGAGGGATAATCTCAACAACTCTCCTCCACTGACTGTATGCTGTACAGTATCATATGTGCACATTAAACCACAAACCACTTTATTTCCAAAGAAAACATTCATTTCATTAACAACAGACAATGTCCAGTTTCATTTTCATTTGATTTTATTTGTGCCAAAACAATCCTGGACTAAAAGCACAACACAAATAAAACAGTGAATAAGAATTTCAACAGCACATTCTTTATTCGGTTTGGAGAAATGGGTCAGGGGGAGAAAAAATTCAAATGTGAAATTCAAAAGCTTAACAACATGTCCTAAAAACACCCCATCTGAAAAGTATTTCTGTTGTTTTTTTGCTCTACTGGGGAATAGTGTAATATCACATTTTGCAGCGAGACAGCAGGTTCTGGTGTGGGGGATTTGTGGGGCATGTTGTGAAAAAGCAACACAGACTAGCTCTGGTGTCACTGGGAATTCCAGGCTGCCCCACATTCAGCATTCTCGGCATGGCTGAACATTTCACGTCTGGTCTGACTCCAGTTCTGAACAGCTTTTTCATCAGTAGTTTCCTCTCCGAATCAAACCCAAATAGCATCAGATATCCCACACAAAGCTGTCTCAGACCTTCCCTCAGACCTTCCCTCAGACCTTTCCTCAGACCTTCCCTCAGACCTTCCCTCAGACCTTCCCTCAGACCTTCCCTCAGACCTTCCCTCAGACCTTCCCTTGTCTTTTTCAATAAAGGCTTCAGTCTTCTACACCTATAAATGCAGGTCAACACAGTGGAGAGCCGTGAGCTTGTCTTCATCATCTTCTGAATGATTTTACAGCTGTCCTGCAGGAAGCCAAAACCCCAGATGAGATGTCTCAAACTTGACAGCAGAGTAATCAAATGTAGAGACATGTCAGATGTTTCTCATGACAATACAACCACATGTCTCATGTGTGTTTCCTCTAACGTTTCAAGAGATATCTCAAAAACGTCTTAATCTGTGCTCAGATCTGCCAATCAGTCTGCAAAATATGAACATTGTGTGCACATGTTTTAAAAGCTCAAATGACCCGATCTCTCTCCATATTATTTTACAGCTCTACAGTCTCTCTTCTTGTGTCTTATTTCTTAGACTTTAGAGAAATATCTGAGACAGGGTTGAGACTTTAATAACTTGAAAGGTTGCTGAGCAATACATCACTGTTTCCTGCCCAGCATACAGTGTATATGTCACATACAACAATGCCATTCAGTATTGTCAGTATAATGATCTAGAAAGATGAAGCTCATGGAGCTGAAGGCCAGAAATCACATTGATGGATGACTTTTAATTCAACACACAACACAGGACTCACCAATCAATGCTTATTTATCAGCTTCATTCTTTGTGAATGAATGTCTGGAATTATTTTATGTAAAAGCTGCTCTCTGAAGACATGTTTACACTGACCAGCAGTAACAGAGCAGCCAAAAGAACTTTATAGTCTCGTTCGGCTCAACCGACTGGATATTCATAGAACTATTTAATAAATAATATTACTATCATTAGTTTGGGTCTTTGTGTATAGGTGTTTTATAATGAAAAGCTGTTATTTGCATCAGTGCCAGACTACAGTACAGTATCTATTCATTTGTGTTCCAAATAAAAAGCAACCAAATCAAATCAAATACTGTCTGAATTTAATTTACTGGGTTATTATTGTTATTATTTGGATTGATACAAACCATTTTTCATTGACTTTCCTGTAAAAATCAGTTTATTGTGAAACATGATATAAGCGTACAGATGTTGGTAACAGTATTCACATGTACAGATGAGATGTGGTGAGATCCGCAGAAGGAACGTATTCTAGACACAGAACAGAAACTTCCAGATCTCCATTATTGTAACTGTTGTCAGTATAAACATCCTTTAGGCCAGAAACACTTTAATTGTGCTGTAATACATTTCAAAATGCAACAACGCGTGAAATTAGGTTCGGGTAGCTAGAAGCATTTGCGTGGTGTATGACTACGGCTCTGGAATTTGTTTGTTGTTGCCATAGTAACACTTTACCTTTCTGACCGTTCATATGTCCTATGAACCATCCCTAATGTTGATGTCAACATGTGTTACAGGCGGTTACCTCTCCCCTCCTCAAGACAAGACAACACGTGTTACAGGCGGTTACCTCTCCCCTCCTCAAGACAAGACAACACGTGTTACAGGCGGTTACCTCTCCCCTCCTCAAGACAAGACAATAAAAAAAAAAACAACAACAAAAATTGTCAAACAAACTGTAATTTCTCCACAGGACAGGATTGGAAATCTGGGACAAAACAAGCAACACAAACATCAAGTTTAGTTTGTTTGACTTCTTACCTGTACACAGAACAAACACTTTTGTTATGACTGTGGCTGAGAATTCTGCCAGAATGAACCACAGAGAACACAATGTGTGTATGGACAGGACAACAGGGAAAGTGTAAAAAAGTGAACTTTCCTCTGTCACACTCAAGAGCTTTTCTGTGAGCACAAACTACCTCCACATCCTCATTGACTCTTCTGGTTTTGTCCATTTCTTATGGAGACAGTGAGAGTAAGGCCACGCACAGCTGAAGATTAGTGTGCTCAACATCATGTCGCCTGCAGGGAGAGATTAGACATGATGTGTTTGTAACGTGAACACGACTTTCAGAGAGCGACAAAACTCAATCATTCTCAAGGAATGTATCTGCTCTTACTAGCAGACGAGCTTGCTCTCAGTTGCACGATTTGACTTTCTCGTGAACACAAAGAACTTGTTGCTCCCTCATGACTCATGGTTTTTCTGGATGGTTCCTTTCAGGGTGCAGAAAGTATGAAAAGAATTCTGCCTTGGAAAAATGGATTTATACTGTAGGTAATAATAGTCTAACAATATATTCTTGACAGTGTGTCAACATGTTAAGTTGGAACAACATGTCAGGTCAGCCAGGCCCTGTTTTCAACAGCTGAATCTGAAGAGCACTTTTCCACCCAGACACTGAAAGTGCAGCCTGTGTTACAGCTTCTCTCCGCAGCATCCACCAGCAGACAATGCGCCCATGTCAGCATCACACATTTGACATCTAGTGGGAAGTTAGTTGATGATGCAATCAAGTAGTCTTAAAAAAGACTGTCAGGAAACAGTGTGACCTGTGTGCTGTGACGCAGTACAGTAACAGTAACAGTCAGTGTGTTTTAGTGTTTCATACATACATTACTTTTAAAAATAAAAATAACAAAAAGTACATTTTACCAAAATACTTTCATTCTCTGTCTCTACAGTGACCACATTTTGCATTAATAATCAACCCCAAATGTTGTGAATCTGCCACAAAACATAATACATAATAATATAAACAGATAGTTAGAATGAAGGATTAGCAGTTATTCAGTCCTATGTGCATACTATATATTTACACACACATTCTCATTCTCAAGTTTTTGTGTCTGAACAAAACAAACTGAATGGAGCTTAGCAGATCAAATGAATGCGGATTGGTTACACTGCAGTGACAAAAGACGGCACACGACTCAATCTTAATTAGTTGAAATAATGAGAACAACACAGAAAACAATCCAATTAAAGGAGTAACGTTCCTCAGAGGAACCATAAACACAACAGAGCAACGTAACACTCCTATGAGAAAGAAAACTAACAAGGTACGAAGTCATTAACGTTGTTTTGCTGTTTATGGTTCACTTTTCTGTCCACAATCCTGATAATACCTCAAACACATCTGCAATTACAGGATAAAACA
Organism: Botia almorhae; assembly: GCA_036877575.1. Taxonomy (NCBI): domain Eukaryota; kingdom Metazoa; phylum Chordata; class Actinopteri; order Cypriniformes; family Botiidae; genus Botia; species Botia almorhae. Next base: position 9,223 of record JAZGTJ010008336.1, read on the forward strand.
CTTGAAGTTTGTGTGAGAACTTTATGAGCCGCCAAAGCAAAAGTGCATGTCCTTAATGAGATGTTTGTTTTTTATTTCTTAATGCGATTTTTTGCATCTTGATGCGAGTAACAATCGGCCCTTCTTACTAATAACAACACATGTAAAGAAACAACAGTGTATATCTGTATTAGAGCAAAGAAATCCTCCATGAGTGTGGGGATACACAACAACAACATCACAGTCATATAACCACTGAGATCACGTGACTTCCTAAAAACACGAACATCCTTAAATGCTCTATATGTATTTGATATCTGTATATCTATATATAGTTATATATCCTTCAGTTAGCTTACACACATACCTCACTTTTACTGCTCCATACTGTTACTTCACATATATATCATATGCATTGTTGGCAACATGTTAAAATTCATCTAGAATCTAGTCTTCAATGTGCTTCACCAGCAGAGATGCTCCCTATGTAGAGCACTTCAGATATAAGCGCATCAGCTCTCTGCTCTTTATACCTGTGGACACACTTCCCAGCAGACTGAACACAGAATAACACACTTTAATAAGTGTGTATAAGACACACTTTAAAGCGCTGTTTGCTACGTGACTTCAGGTGCACTTAGCTTGCTATAAGTGACACACATAGTAATATTATGACATAAATACATGTTTTGGGATTACAGAAGTCACAGCATGATCTATAATCACATCAAGCAGTCAGTCATGGTAGTAATTCATACATAGAAAGCATTAACACACAAACTCTACATAGTACATACAGCAAAAACACCCTAAGTACATCAGTAATATAAACACAGTCTGCACAGACATGCCTGATATACACACATTTCACTGTATGTGTGTGTGTGTTATCATCTACACACCAATAGCAAAAGCACTCTAGGCTTCTTAAAACACAAAACCGTACAACAGCAGCTGTTTCACACATCTCTGTGTCTCAGTATAACCTTTACTTACACCCAAACTCACTGGAAGATTGTTTATTAAAACAACAACTATAATATTCACATTGCTGTCAGTGGAGCGGACAGAGGACAGTCAGCACTTTTTTACTTCTGTGCTAAATATTGTTTTGATTTGCTATCAGGACTGAAACTAGAAAATAAAGAGACTGTAAAAGCAACTTTTGGCATGCAGAAGAATTTTCTGCATAATTCATAAACAACAGTCAGTTTTTCATTCAGATTGGAAGCCACTGAAGTTTGCTATCTATCTAATTGCTCCAAATACTTGTTATGCATCACAATTCATCTGTGTCAGTCAGTGATGCTGTTGAAAATGGAAGCCATGAGCTAAGAAGAGGAAACTTGTGCCACACTCCTGAAAAATACTGCAGTCACATGATTGTATGTGTGTTTGAGAGGTGAAATCAGACTGCTTGTGTCAATGATCTACAGAATCCTGAAAATTCAGAGGCACTGAAGAACATGTGACTATGTGACATGTAACCACGACAGCAACATGCTTTTACTGACAAAAGCTGCTTTCAAGTCTTTTTGATCGGATTGGATTAAATTCAACTTAATTGTTAATAAGGTTTAGTAAAGGTTACACTCATACTAGTTAAAAATCCTAACAAACCTACAGTACCTAAGTTCAGAGAAGTTAAAATCTCAAACTAAAACTAAAATCTCTGAATTTTGGTGTTTTGGTATCTTGACAAATCTGAGCCCAATCTGAGATATAATGACATTTTAATGCTGTAGAGAATGTATGAGATTACTAGGGTCTTTATTATTGGGCTGTCTGGGAGAAACATCTTAGCTCTCATTAGATGCTTCAGGCTTCAGGTGAGGTCTCTAACAGTGATTAGGTTTACTAACAAGTAGGTGAGACAACATGTTGGTTTACATCATTAAATTATCACTCAGCTCAAGAAATATCTGAACACTACACTGTAATGCTTTATCTGTGTGTTCCTGCACTGATGTGACGCTGAGGAGCAATGATTGAGTTTTTCAGCACAGTAAAGAGTCTGATGAAATGACTCCAGTGCCAGGCTGTCGAAAATGAGAAACATTTCAGTGAGATAACACCCCACGGGTTCAGCTACACAGACGAGAGACACCAATTTATTCACAGAAAATCATGACACAGAGAGCAGCAGCTTTAAGATGCTTATTTGGAAAGGACAAGATCAGTGTACAGGATTATATGAAATATCCTGATGATTTTTATCACAACAGACCAGAAGTTTAACTGCACTGAATACAGTTAACACATGTTAAACAGACGTAATAGCACAAGATACTCACTTTGGCAGCTTAATTTTATATTCATGGTATACTGATGAGGTACATGAAGATCAGAAATAAATACACTGAAGAAAATTGGCTTCTTCTAGGGAGGTCCTATTTTAAATTGTCCCAATGTACTGAAATGCTCCAGAAGTTCCCAAAATGCACCAGTGAGTGACCACACACTGTAAATGTCTTCAGTAGCCTATCATTCTTCATCCTTCTCACACCTCAGTATATGTTATGTTGGTATTTCATGAGTGTTTAAAAAGGCTCTTGATGTGGCCGAGGTTGGCAGCTTCTGCTTTAGGACATCAGCATGCATGAAGTGACCTCTGACCCTGCAGGGAGAAACACAGGCTGATTGGCTCTCACCCAACAACAGTCTGACTCTGAACTGGCCTGACCTTTCTCTCAGCACCTGACCTTTCCCTGAGCGTTCCTGTGTCTCCTCTTCAACATCTGAACCCACGTGACTCTAATACAGCAGTTCCCAGTCTGACACGCCATCCACATCCACAACAAAATAAACAAATATACAGGTGTATGCATAATTGTTTGAAATAAGCTGATCTGTACATACATAATATACACACATATATACAGTCTTACTAAATATCATGCGGTAAAAATGAACTTCTCCATGAGACAATCAATTCATATGCCAAACAAGAAATACACTAACAATTCAATCTGGATTATAAATCATGCAGAATTACTGTTTTCTTCTCTAAAGTGTCGCTCTTTCTCCTGTAGAGAAGCAGCCATCTGATTAGCATAAACAGTTCTAAAGCGTTCTGTCGCTCTCTCAACATGTACTAATGATGCTGGTGGACTTCAAAGCTGTCATGTGATGTGGTTAGCCTGTGTGACTCTGTAACCAGCTTGTTAGCTGTGACTTTGATAGCAATTAAAGAACTCAACATACTGTTGATCTGTTAACTGAACATCAGACATGCACTACCTACTAAAGATGGCAGCGTAAATGCGGTTATGAATTGATGTGATTTTCTGGTGTTTAAGAGTCACCCGGGGCAAAACACATGCTAGTGAAGATAACGGGCTGTTTGCTCAAACTAGTTCCATAAAAGAACTGATCTCTGGCCAGTGAAGTGACATCAACACTATGATGTCACAAAAATGTTGATGTTGCAGTTGTAACAGTAAATGGTTACAGTACAGTTTTCTAGCCTGTAAAGATGTTACTCTGTAAGTGATTACAATGAGAAAACATCCTGCATATTAGCAATGCATAACAAAAATATTATAAGCCTTTCACAACGTAAAAGAAACATTTCTGCAATGTTGTTTTAGCTGCTAGGAATTCAACACTTGATCTTAACAAATAAACTAGCAAACAACATAAATTTAGCATCAGAATCAGCAATCAGAGGCTGACTGTTACTGTACAGATCAGATTATTGGATGTTGCTCATCACAGACTGTGTGATGTTGTGTTACGTGTGTGTGTACACCACGCATGTATTAAAGCGACACAGAGAGCGTGTGTATTTTATTGCACTCTAGCTGAATTCTGATGCAACAGAAGAAACAGCAGGCGATTCTTGAAACAGTGAATGAAAGGGAAACCCTGGACAATAAGAGCAGCTTTCACAAGATGTCTGATTCTGTTCTTACTCTGCCTCTGTTGGCAAGCACATCTTTGTCTCTGTCAGAGTCTGACCTTCTCTTAGCGTGGCAGAGCAGAAAGACTAGCAGATGGTCGTGGAAGGTCTCTAAAGACATCTTCACATACTGTATGTGTCACATTATTATAACCAGTATTCTGAAGAGCACAGGACTGTTTTAGTATTAGGCCTTTAATTTCAATGCCACCCCAAACTGGTTCACTCTACTGGATGGTTCACTCTACTGGATGGTTCACTCTACTGGATGGTTCACTCTACTGGATGGGTCACTCTACTGGATGGGTCACTCTACTGGATGGGTCACTCTACTGGATGGGTCACTCTACATGAAAATCACTTTTTCGGTGACTTATTAACAAACGAGTCATAGTGAAGCCATTGAGGAAAAGTTGAGAGGCACGTTTGAGCCGAGGGGAAAAACCAGTTTCCTCATGCGATCGTCTCAGACGCGCAACAGCCGTAAAGAAAGATATTAACCTAATAACTGTGGCAGGCTGGTGAAAGATGGTCACGTTCATTAGTGATGACAAAATGCAGTCACAAGCCATGTGTTGAGGAATGCTGATTTTTAAAAGCTAATCACCTGTTTCATTACCAGCACAGACACGTTCATACGCCTGATCGAGTATTCAGAGAAAGTCACGGTTTGTAGGGAAATTCAGAGGGCATTAGCTCAAAGTGACTGCACCCAGAAAGCAAAACAAAAGGGGCAGCGCAGTTATCCCTGTGGAATAGCGCTGTGTTGTCCCAGACACAGAGAAGTTTCCAGCTGTGAAGAACCATCTGTTTTCCTCTCCTTCATTTTAATTAGCAGCGGTTCTGTCTTTATCAGTGCACGACTGCCTCGCTCTTCAGAGACGCAAGAACGCAGTATTATGACAAACAGGTCATGCAATCCGCTGAGGCCTCCAAACAAACACACATTAATATTTCAACAGCTCTAATTGTGTCGTCAATGGAAACCGAAAGGACACGCTTACCTTTTGTCCTCTTTTGTATTAATGATGTTTTGATGACACAACTTGACAGTTGATTTGAATGATTTGATATGTCAGCAGTGATGAACAATCCCTGGGCTGCAGTCACAATTAAAAAAAAGGAATTTAGCCTTTAGCATGGTGTCAAACTCCTGGAATTAGCTTTACAGTGTTAAAACAGGTGTAAAGAACGAAACAGGTAACTTTGCAGGTAACTCTCAGGGCTTGTATAACATCAGGTGGTCTGTAGTGTGTGACTGCACCACGCTGAGTTTAAATCAGACTGTCTAGATATCTGGGAACAGTTTTGTTTCCAAGCTGTTCAACAGTCAATCACTCAGATTCAAATCTGAATGCACTTGTAAATTCAGGTCAGGTGATGCTAACAGATTCAGACAGAAAGCTGACTGATAAAACTGGAATTCGGAAATAATAATTATTAATAATAATAAAATAATAACAATAATTTCTGCAGTATGTACAGTAGTATACAGTATAAATACAGTATAAATACAGTATAAATACAGTATGTATCTGGATGTCCTACTAAGTTTAACACTATGTACAGAACACACACCACAGAATGTTACATCCCACAATTCTTTGTGCTCAATTTACAACTTACATTTCAAATCTGATGAATGAACTTACTGTAATGTCACCTGCCTTTAATATCCTTATCTTGACTCATTGTCAAAAGCATTAATCTACACTAAATGCAAAATAATACCTTCTGAGGTGATAATTGTACACCAGTCGCTGTAATAAATATTTGAATGGTAATGAGGTCATGTGACAATGATGTAGCATTACATCATTACAGTGTAATTACAGTGTTTCACTTACTGTATTAATAATAGTGTATTTCAGAGAAGGTCACGGTCTTGAGATACGTCAGTCCAGCCTCAGCTAATGTCAAATAGCATGAGTCCATCCAGACACAACAGATAACATTGACTTCTTCCTTTCTGACCTTCCATCTTCAGTACAGTTAGAGTCGTTTGGCAATGTGAAACATTATGTTTGAATATGACGCATTACGTCATGTGTAAATCACCCGCTGTAAACGGACCAAGATACCAAACACTCATAAATCGACAGCTTGACGGTACTTAATGAAGAGTGATGTCAGAGTCCAGATCTTAAGTGCTGTGAGGGGAAATTAAAGATTAAATTCTAAGATAAATTCACATTCATTTTCAAGATTAACTCGGGGTGCTCGCTAAGGATATTACTAGTGCTCATATGTGCCTGCTGGATGATGAAACTGGACTTAAGCCACTTCGAGGGACAAGAAGATCAGACACAAAGCAATGCACTAAAAAACCCTTAGCAACATCTTGGCAACAGCCCACATCCTAACAACAAGTTTGTCTGAGCCAGCACCATCTACATTTTTTCAGAAAACATAAAAATCTAGATATTGTTGTTATATGATTTATCCATATAACTGAAATAAAGATTAAATGGCCAGACACACATCTACATTCACTTTAAAATAGTTTATTACAGCACCATAAAATGCAGGCGAGTATAAATATTAAAAGAAGCTGCTCTGAACAACAAACTCATGTTAATAATGTCTTGCAGATTTATAGCTTTTGGATCTTGCTGTATATTTGGAGTCATTGTCCTTGCTGTGCTGCATCTGATAATAAAGACTGAAGCACTGCAAGTGACTCAACCAGCACGTCCACAGAGGTGCAGCTCATCAGAACTGCAGGATTCAGGCGCTGGTCTTCCCACAGACAGTATGGCAAACACTGTCAGTCATAAAAACTCTATCCAGGACCGCTGAGATGCATCCAGCTCGTGGACACAGGAAATCTGGACAAAAACCTGTAAGGATGTAATATCAAACGAGCTTTCTGAAGGCTGACCTTTTTGTTTCCCGTTAATAATGCATCACAGAGCACCAAAGTTCCTTCTGTCCTGCTTTCCTGATACAACGTTTTCTTGAGGGAGAGACTTACATCACCAGAGTAACTGAATTCACAGGCTTTTGTGTACTTGTGAAAACCATGTTTCTGACCCAACAAATCAAACAGTTATGCGAGTTACGTTCTAAAAAATTAAAACGAGCCCTGAGGTTAAGCTAATGAACAGCTGCCATGATGAGTGTGATATTAAAACAGATCATCTTGTTCAAAATGAAGACACATTTCCCAAAGACACTTTTGTTCTGCAGAAAATCCTTTAGGAGGTTTAGGAAACCAGGAGGAAAAAACTCTGCCAGTGTGAGTGGTTACAAAATGGTGAGAGAAAGAGAGAGAGATCTAGTCAATATTCACAAAATTGTTTGTTTGGGTGTTGATTTAAATTTTCAGTAATGTTTCACTTACTGCACCATTAACATCACAATTTTATTTTAAAATTAAAACGTGTTTATTGTCAGATAGTGTAACTGAAAACCATTTTTTCTTTATTTGTTTTACAGTTTAATCAACTTTTTAATTTGACTTCTGCGTATCAGTGATCCTGCAGTGTGACATGAATATTTGTAACTGCCTAAATATTCCACACAAACTCTCAATTAACATGAGGTTATAAAAACCTCAACAGTTATAGATAAACTTGAAGAACATGCACTTCTGTACAGTATGTCACACTGCAGCACAGTTTAGGGTATAAAGACATAAAGGTGACAGTTTCCAGCAGTGACACGTGACATGCTCACAAATCATTAAAGCTTTCTATAAGCTTTCTAGCTTTCTCTATATTCTACACTTTATATGAATCATCTGTGTGTCATGTGGAGGCGGCTGAATTAATACATACACAAACATTACACATTTAATTGGTGGAATGTCAGAATCTTTCTCTTCCTAATTTACAAGCTGATAAACGTCTCATTTGCTAACTGTGGGGCTTCTAATAAACATCATGTTCAAGCTTTTTAAAGAGATGCCTGATTAAAATTCACTACCACCAAACAGTATGCTTCTTTATGGTTACATTGAAATAAACTAGACCCACACTACTAATAAATGTATGTAAAATTACTGTAGATATTAAGTATCATTTAGTTGTGTTCTCGGTGTGAAGAGATTTATATGAAGCTCAACTGATTCTCTATTTCTTTCTCTGGCACTGCACTGATTCCTCATATGTTGTGGCTGAACCTGACTTTAGTTTAGGCCCATCACGCACACCTCACAGCGGCTTCCTCCAGGTCATGTGATGAGGTCTGTGAAAGGGCACGGCCTGCTTCAATAACATTTTAATGGCATTTGTGTGGAATCTTTAACCTTTGCTGGAGTTTTAGTTTTCTGCTTTTATTAAATCTTACTAGAACCTAGAATATTACTCAGACCTCTGCTGTCATTTACTGTCATTACCAAACAAATACTAACATACTACAGTATACAAAGCCTGCCTGCCCGGTATTGAACAGAGTTCTGTTTGATTTCTGTAGAGCTTTTATCTGTCTACACGGGTGTCAAGCAGCTTAATGGAACACAGTTCAGTTCAGAAAACGATGCACAAATTAAATGTGTTGAGCAGCAAAATAGCTGTGCAAAAATCAAACGTTGATGACTTTTTAAACACTTGCGATGCAACTTTCCCATTAAAATCAAATGATGCACAAACACAGTGTAAAATCAAGTGTGTGGAATAAAGCTACAGGCAGCTCAGCAGAGTTCAGAACACAACCCACGTGTTCTTAATTATGAGTAATTAGTTTTTATACAGTTGTCCTAAAGTGAAATTAAATATACAGTAAGACACGGCTGCCCTTGAATCCAGCAACTAATTGCAGAGAGACTAAAACATTAACTCTCAGAGTCCAGAGTCCACTGAGAACAATGTAATCTGTTCTACAGTTCTGTTTTAGACGCGGGCCATGAGGATTCACTAGTGGTGCAATTTAGAAGAAATGTCAGAGAAAAGTAAAGTACAACATTTAAATGTGTGACTAACAATACAAGCATGTAGGTCACATGATTTTAAGGTTTGCTCAGTGAAATGACAAGTAAGCTTAAAGACCACATTCACCGTTTATTTATTTTACTCTTGCAATGGTACATATTTTCAAGTGAGAAATGTGGGTTGAAAGAAATGTGGGTTGCTTTAATTTATCAACAACTGATTGGTCGTTACACACCAGACTTGAACACACAACACACCTGTACACTAACACATGACACTCACACACCCCAAACTCACTGTCAGCTGAGCTATGAGTTAATAACTCACACTGCAACAGTTCCTTACAACTGTCTCAGAGAAATTACTTAACATTTATCAAACAACTGTTCTACACAATATACATACACAATTTACATCATACATACACAATATACATCATACATACACAATATACATCATATGATCTTGTATTTCCACAAACATTGAGGTTCTCTGTTTCTCATGTCTAGCAGAGGTCTTTGGGTGGCATCCACGGACAGCACAGTTGCTTTGTATTCCGGGCCCAGACCGGCACAGCTCAGTGGACAACCCAGTGAGAGAAAACAATGATGCTGGGACAATAATTAAAATAAGATAAGTCCACGAGAAAACAAGACTCCCTATGAAATACATTGACTTCAGTATGTTTCCCTGCACTGTTTACATAGGGAGCTTTCTCATAAATCAACAGCCTAACTCAGCCTAACTTCTGATTACTCTAAGCCACATCTATGAAGACTAAGAGGTGGGCTTCACGGCATCTAGCAACCCCCAGAAAACCCTAGCAACCCTCTAGCAAACAATGTCTGGCTCATAAATAGTATAAAATGTGTGTGTGTGTGTGTGTTTGTGGGGACTGGACAGCTTGTTTTCCTAATGAAAACATATTTGTTTGCCTAAACAATTCAATTTCTCAACAAGCTCGCTCCAGTATGAGGTTATATATTGATATACAGTGCATACAGCTAGAACAAGCCATGAATAATATAAACGGCAATGAAATTTACTTTAAGCTAAATATCTAAATAATTTCCCTCCTCTTGTTTACACTCACTACAGGGTGGGATAAATTTTACTCATTAGCCATCTAAAGTCTGTATCTATGAATGTATTTAGACAGTGTAGATGAGTAAGAGTGAATATTAATATTCATCACACATCTCAGAGATGCTGGAAAAACAAACCATGAAATCATGAAACTTTCAGCAGTTTTCAGCTGTGGGCTTCAGAACAGAGACTGTCAGGGCTGGTTTTACAGGTCCAGGCCTGAGGCAGTGATATGTCTAAATTGCCTGTTTTGACTGTGTGTGTCTGTGTGTGTGTGTGTGTGTGTGTGTTAGCTCTAATGTGAATTCAGAGGTCAACAGTGCTTAAGAGTGTTAGTGTTGTTTATATTTAACCAGGTGAAGCTTTATTTATATTACCACAGAACATCAGTAAATCAATGAACACATACACCTAACCACACCAAACAGGTGCCTCCTGCTAAGTTAATTATGAGGTACTACAATAAACAAACATATTTGTATATATATTATATAAACATATAGTAATACTGAGAAAAAACAAAATTCATTTAATTACACTGAACTATGAGCTTGTGTTGTGAGGTACTTCTTGCTTAGGGCAATTTGTTAAATACATGAAAAGGAAAAAATACATTTTTCAAGCCTCTCATCAAAATGCAAATAATTAAATTCCACACTTGTATAATTAGGAATCAAATTAAAGTCGAGCAAACATATGTTTTTGACCTCACTTCTGGGCAGTAAATACATTTAAGGCACTAATTTTTCATCAAATGAAAGTCTGTTTACTGCCGAATATACCCTAATCAAAGCAATTATCAGTGAGAGCCGACAAACTGCAATAATCGCCATGAGATGTCTTTAAATAACACGCCGGCCTGTGAGAAAGGTGCTTGTAAACACGCAGATCTTTTCAGGTAGTGTCGGACACATTAGAAAGCGTCAGCTGCATAATAAAGCCAGCTGGCAGGAGGCCTGGTTCCACAGCGGTCCGCTCCAATTCAACCCAACAGTCGAGTGAATTATGTGATAGTGGGGCGATGCAAAAAAACAGGCTTTCTACAGAACACTCCTGCCATGTCTGAGGACAAGCACAAGGGGAATTCTGGGAAGGGAAGAAGTTTTTGACACAAAGCTCGGACACAAAGGAGAGAAATAATGCAAGTTCAAATTGAAATAGAGTATTAATTTGATTAACAAACACAGAAAGCACCACAGTAACTCTGTCATACACACAGTCTGTTCTTCCAGAACACGATTAGTGTAGAATGTTCTGTTTTCTATTTAAAATAAAATGGAAACCAGGATTGAGGAAGGCACAAAGGATATGGGATGATTCTGATTCTGGGATGCCTGACACACTGAGAATCTGGGACACTTTAATGTAATGAATGGAGCAGACACAAGTCCTCTGGCTAACGATGACGAATCTCAGGTGACCTCAGAGGTGGTCGCTTATTTACTGTTAGCGGACACGAAAGTGATGAGAGCAGATGTGACATCACTTCCTCTTTAGTCTGTGAGAGCAAAAGAGAACCGATTCACCTCTGCAGGGGAACAAACAAAAAGGGCCACGAGGGGCCACGAGTGTTGATCACAAAGAGACGCTTCAAGCAGGTTGATTAATAATGTATCTGCAGGTATTGTTCACATGTGTCTTGCATAGAGGAAAATGTATTGCCCAGCAGTTTTCATAGCTCAAGAGACTCGTTTCATTTGACTGTCAACATTGGCAGAAATATAAATAGACACACTTGTGAATTGCTGATGTACACTAATACTCATGTAGATGTATAATATTCATGTGCAGACAGTATGAACAACATATACATATATAATCTAAAGAATATATATATATATATTTAATACCTTTTATTAAAATATACAACTTTTTTCAATTAATTAACTTACTGCCTATCTACACAGAAATATACGGCCTCACTCCTGTTTTACTTGATAATATTAAAGCTGACAATCTTTACAGGATCCAGCATGTTTTTGTGTAGCACAGCCATCTGTCTTAGAATAAGGTAGAGCAGATGACTACACTGTCACATTCAGCAGAATTTAAAGCTCCTTCACCACTGAATCATATATCATTACTCATGGTAACTGCACACACATCATTGTGAGAAACC
>JAZGTJ010008337.1:0-21178 GCA_036877575.1 Botia almorhae
AAGTGAAATTTTGACCTTAGAATATCTTGTAAGAAATAATAAAATGGATCGCTAGAAAAATATCAAATGAAAAATGAACCAATGAATAATAAAATGAAAGTACTTACAGTAGCTCTGCCCCCAAATTCATGGTCACGTTGCTTTCAGAGTGGTTACTGCGGAATGTGATTTGGAACAGGTGATTAGCCGCGCTCTGTCGTGATGTTAGCATTCCCGCGGTGGCGCGTACTGGAGACAGGTTCAAGTCTTCTGCTTGACACGACCCCACCCTGATCTGATCCCTTAGTGCATAGTCTATAACTGTATAACTCTCCTCACTGAGGAAATATACAGAAAAACAGACAGAAACACATTAAAGAAATATTTCAGGTTTGTAATAAAAAAACTGTTGTAAAAACAACAGACTTCAACTAAAAGTGAATTTTTGTTTCATAAAACATGCCGCAGATGTTTTTTTAAATAAGCTTAACTTGCACTGAACCCAAAATGTTTTTATACATTTATACTCTTCTAATACATGATAGCTTAAGCAGCAAAAAATAGGTTGGAAGCTAAACACAAATCTTTGGGTTGGGTGGAGCCACCTAAGGTTTGTTGATGTTGCGACAAATTTAACAGCCAGTTCACAATTCTCATATGACTCAACCTCCTGAAGACAACAAACCAGATTTCAGCCCACATGCCTACACATCCCATGATCATCTGTGGCCAATTACATTTTCATTCAGCCGCTGGTCTGATGCTTTCCTGAGCCAGATGATTTCTGCCATCTGGAAGTGATTGCAAGTTCTGGTTTTGTCTGGTCTAATGGCCCCTTACTAGTGAGACGTGGGGCTCCCAGACCCTGCAGAGACTCATCAACAGCCGCTATCCGTACAGCAATACTATCACGCACATGTGCTCTGCCTACAGCGCCCCGTATTGCTGACTGGGGACTATTGGATTACCGTGGCATGTACAAACACATGCACATCTCAACACACCTCAGGGGACACTTCGGGGTGAAGCTAAAGTGAGGGTCACCAGCTACTCATCGCATACACATCAATCAGGGTATCCACCCAATGCAGAATGAGAAGCTAGGGGTGAGGTGGGTGAGGTTGGGTTGTATACATGCTTATGAAAGTGATTTCACAATGCACAAAAACTCTATAGACCAACAACAGAATTAGTTTCATAACGCAAAATATAATTTTAATGTTGTTTTGAGGTGACATGACAATACTAAGTCAATACATCTTATTTTTACTGTTGTGTACCTGGCTGTCTATCCTTTAGCAAACCTGAAATTATGAATCTGTTTAATCCATTAACACTGACCATGTTTGCTCATCTGAATCATTGACATAACTAGGTACAAGGTACATAACAGTACGAAATATTAGGCAAACCTATGTTTAATAGTTTAACATTTCCGTTTAACAATGAAGGTACAGAATGTTTATTTGCTTTTAAATAATGTAAAAAAAATCTGTTAAATAATATTGGATTATTGGCTAGGAACTGTATGCATTTAAATGAGCATTTGTGTATAAGCGAGTTCTATTTACAAATTCTTGCGGTGTGGCATGCATCAGCGTTTTCTCAGCCAGATAATAAACCGTGTTTGTGTAGAGATAATTGAATAATTGCAGTCAGATCCTCCTGTTGAGTTCCTAAATATCCTCTGGGTTCTGCCCTACACACTCACAATATCATTTACATTCCACTGGCTGAGAAAAACACATCCATTACACATAATCTCAAGTCTGGAATTAACACAGTCAGTCACTCAAGCGATGGAGAAAGAGTCAGAGAGAGAGAGAGATGTTAACTCAAATGATTTTTTTAATAAACAAGCGCAATCCAAACTGGAGCAAACAGAGAACTAGAAAGGCAAAGATCAACAGAAGTCAATATCAAATTAATATACTTGAATACTTAGAAGGTTCCTCAATGTTGCCAAGATGTAAATGTGTGAGACGGCAAGTGTATCCACACTTCACATTTCTTAGTATGTGCGGATGTGTACCCTAATATCATATTGCAATCCTGCTGCCTGAGAATCTCCATTATTTGGCCCCCTTTTGAACCCAGTTCATCTGTCAGGGACTGAACCTGAGTCTGGAACTGAGAGTTCTAGTCCCAAGAGGCACCTGGAGGGGCACTAATAAAAATGTAACCAGCTCTCGCTTTAGCCAACTGGATGCTACAATCACACTGCTGTTTGCTTTAGACATGTATCATAACTGCATATTACAGCACCCAGCGGACAGTTTCTATCAGCAATCTGATGTTCTCTGCACTATAATGACATCCTCTTCAGCAGCCAAGAGGCTTGTCAGTGCCAGGAACACAGCATTCACACACGTACACACATTTAATTCATGTAAACACACACACACAGGCCTCTGTTCTGCTATGAAAGGCATGCTGTATCTGAGTAACGGCACTGTAAACCATCATGTCCCCAAGAATGAGGTCACAACTGTGTAAGTTTAACATTGTGTCCGACCAGACCAGACGTGACAAGATTTCAAGTCAATCAGAACAGTATGCAGGCAGGATTTGCATGTTTATTACTTTTTAATGGAATTTGCTATATTAATAATCAGTGTTTGTGAACTCCACTATTAGTCACTATTATAATTTACAAGAGGTAAGTAAGCTTAGTCCAGTCAGTTTCAGTGTGGGCGGGGCTATACTGGGTGCCACTCTGCAGATTTACAAACCAGACAACGATTGCGTCACTTAACACTTACTGTTACAAACATGTTCCGAACACTGTGTCCCAGTCTATTGTCTATAACATTGATAAACAACAATGACCGAAAAGGATTAGCAAAATGAAACGGATTGGGAAGGAGAGAGATCTGTGATGGAAGAGAGGAGAAACAAGCAGCTGCTTAAGACTGAGTTACATAACCGCCCTGCAGAAACTGAGTGAAAACAGGAGGCGAGAAGGAGAGGAAATGAAAAGAGGGATGGAGTGAAGACTGAGGGAGTGGAGTGGCATGCTTGGGTTTGTTTTGCTCCAGATCTGTGCAAGTGGCGTGACTTGGGCTCCCTGCACATACTGTACAGACCACATATCAGAATAAACATCACACAAACACACATGTAGCTCTCCACGCTACTCATCATGTTCAGAAGGTTAGGAAAAAAAATGGTTCTCTTTTTCCTTCTCTTTATTTTTCTATTAAATCCCAGACACAGAGCTTGTGGAAATGAAAACCATATTTTTTCCAGGAGGTTGTCCCCGTGTCATAGCGTGCAGAATGTCTCCAAAAATTACGAGAACAATAGCAAAGTGAGGCCAACTAACTGTTTAATCTACTGACAGACCAACGGAAGATATGCAGTGGCAGGGAGCAAAAGCTACACAAACACGCCAACACAACATCTGATCCACCCATATAAACACAGATTACTCTATAATGCAGCACGACAATGCTACAATCACATTGTGGTAGCTTTGCTATATTCTAAGGAATGAGTCTTCAACCAGCACAGATTTCTCCAAGGTCTTTTCAAACAGATTTTTTCTATTCAGTCCAAAATGTGTCATTTCAATCTAGACGAACATAAAAGAACACAGCAAATGTGTCCTAGCCTAAGCAAAATGTCTTCCGACCAGACGTGACGAAGCATCAATCACATTTTGTTTAAGGAATTAATAAGGAATTAATAATTCTGGTACTAATTTCACTATCGCTACTTTAATGCTTTTAGGAAAGCATGCAAATTGGAATTTTAAATTCTTTTCATTCAGACTCCAAGGTAAATTTGTGCGGTACAGCTAAAACATTTTTTTTCAGGAAACAGTCATATTATTTTTTAAATATTCTAAAAAAAACGACCTGACTCTGCAGTTAGGACGAGGAAAGAAGGTCACAGATTGAACAAAAACAAGCCCCAAGGTTTTAGCTCTGGAGGCTTTTTTCATCACCTGCCAGTTTATTTCAATACAGCAGCCAAAACTCTGTCTTCAGAGTTATGTTCTTTCCATTCTTTTAGCGAATGTTTTCTCTTCCATCACCCTTCGGTATAAGCGATGTAGCAAACACTGTCCTATGTCTAAAACACAGCCTACACCCACCCACACATAACAGGCTGCACGTCCCTATCTGCCCACTTTTTTCCTGCACTAATGTCCTCCAGGGCACAATAATAGCAGGGGAAAACAGAAGCACATCTTGGACACAGTATGAGAGCTCTAATTTGTGGCCTCCAGCGCACCTTTTCTTCCTTGTGACAATGAGGACATCGTTGAAGAGGAAGAAGTAGACATGCTGGCGAGACATCCTCTTGGAAAAGATCCCATTTTCCTCTACGAAGGCTGTGAGCTCTCCGCGCTTCACCATCCAGCGAGAGGATGACACCAGTGGGAACGGCTACATTGAAAACGTGTGAAAAGAAAAAAAAATGAGCCACACAGAATTAATGCAATACATGACAAGAAGAAATGTGTAGGAACAGACAAAATAATCATCTAAATAGATAGATTTATTTAGATAGATAGATAGATATAAAGATATAAAAAGGGGGTAACTAAATGTTTGAAGGCCTATGAGTATTTTGATTACATTGAACTAAACATGTCACTCTGACATTCAGTTCAGTTGTTCGTGCGTATGTTCCTGCTCTAATGAGCGAGCAGACTGGTGTGAGACCAGCTGACCTTCAAACAGCTGGACAGAGTAAAGTCTTCTGATTATGCAGAACCCGCAAGACATCTGCTAGTACCAAGTGTGCCAAGCAGGACTTTCCCACACTGCTCGCGCATTCAAGGTTGTGAATTATGAGCGCATTTGCAAACGCGCCCAGTGCATTACACTGTGCATGCAAAACGCACGCACAGAGTTGCAACCACCCTATAATAAAGCGATGTGTGCCTGTGAATAAAGAACTGGGAAAGACTTTGTGATGAACACAAGATTTAAAGAGACTTTTTTTAAAGGGACACTGTGTACAGAATGAGGTCTGTGTGCAAAGACTTACATTTACATAAAGATTGCATTTATTTATCATACATTTACCCAAGCACCGTCCTTACTGTTAAAACAAGGCAGAGCCCACTTGCTTTTTGTGGTGTACACTATGTACTATGAATGCACTATGAAGGCACATATAGGCAGGTAAAAGATAAATCACATGACCGAAAAACAAAGTCTACACTCTTGCTAATCCCTGTGAGAAAAAAGACAGCAGATAGCTGTGCTCACACAATATCCAACAGATCCCTCCCCCCCTACAGGGCTTTAAACTGAGTATGCTGGATTAACCTCTCGAAATGACTGGGATTTGTGCAACTCTAGTTAGTCAATCTGAGACGGATCTCAGCTGTGATGTAGATGTTAGTGTAAACACAATAAAGCGGTTTGTGGTAAAGTTCAAAGACAGGACACATGTGCTTGATAGAATACAATGTTCAGCAGGATATTACTTATTAAGTGTAGAGGAAATATATGCTTAATGTGTGTGTGTGTGTGTGTGTGTGTGTGTTAACGTAATGCTTGCGTAGTGAGCTGCATATCTCTGCAGCTGTGTTTTAGTTAAAGATCCTCATCAGCTGAGGTTCATTGTCAGCCAAATATCACGAAAAAGTCTTTAAACCTGTTTTACTGCCCTCTGGGTGTTGTCAAAAACCAGCATGTATCTCTCTCTCAGGTTAGAAATACAGTTTCATTTTATATTTTTTCTGTTGTGTTATGCTCACTGGTTAGATGTAACAATGAACGTACAGCACAACTTGTGTAGTCCGACGCAAATAAATTATGCCTGCGAGTTGGTTGAATCAGTCTAAAAGAATACTAGTCATTCTGAAACTGTTATTATATTATTATCTGAATCAGCCTAAACAACTGAATGAATCAGTCAGATTGGTTCCAGACTTTACATGTGTCCAGCGTAAAGAAAGCGAGAACAGTTACAGTGTTGTGTGTACTCAGGGTTCATACACCTAAATATGTGAAATTACAGACTGGTTGCTCATCTGACAACGCACAAGTGAACGTGTCAGTAACTGGATTGCAATCAGATCAAAATTTCAATGTTTGTTTAAGTGGTTCAACGGAGTGTGACGTAACATTGATTTAACTAACTTCAATACAACTTTTATATCTATAAACAATCATAAACTTGCTTGTAATTTCATACTTTCAATCTTTAATTCAATCGTTATATATCTCACACAAACACAGCCTTTCTTACCTTAATTTTAAACTCCAGCTGAGAATTGATGGTGTACATCATTTCTGTTCTCTCCATGGTACGAGCGCCATCATTGCATTTCCTCACAAGCTACACACACACACACACACACACACACACACAAGATTGTCATTATTAACCATAAATCTCTCTTAGACAACATGTAATAATGGCAGTGCTAATTTCAACTGCAATGTCTCACCTTGCTGACAACATGCAGAGCTTTCTTACAGGTTTCATAACAGGCTGAGTCTTTAGGTGTCTTCTGGCATATGGTCTACAAAATAAATAAATACTCAATAAGGTTTAAAACAGAATTTAAGTTTGAAGTGTTTGCACTGCTTAACGTGCAGTAAACAAAGAGTCCATTCAGAATTTGTGTTTATCTAATGACTTTTGGTTCATTGCTTCTAAGGTGTTTCAAACACTACAATTTTCTCTCACGCTCGTCTAATATTTCCCAGCCTTTGTTTCACTTGTTCCTGAGTCATGAGAAGAGAGAGAAAGAGAGAGAGAGAGAAGGACAGAAAACCAAACCCAAGGTTCTCATGCTCAGAGTCAGTCAGCTCTGCTCTACTATCCTAAACTGGGAAACCAATTGCCAGACTCAGAGGATCTACAAACAAATCGACACAAGGGTGGAAAGACGAGAGAGTGAGAAACTGAAAATGGTTTACTGGAGGGACTAAAAGATGGCTATAAATGAAATCGTGAGTTGTAAAAAAAAAGGGACTGTGTTTCTAGGTCATCATTGAAGATTTGTATCCATTCCCTCACTTCATTTTACACACACAATCCTCTAGAGACAGGAAACATGAAAAAAGACCAAGAAAACCAACCGTGAAATACAATAAAAGAACCTCAAAACCAATCCAAACCATTAACAATATGCTGAAATACTACAGAAAGAGCACGAGTACAATACATAACAAATAAATCTAAACTGCGGGAAAAGCTAATGGGAAATTACAACCTCTCAAGATCGGAAGAGAGTGGGAATACGAGAAGAAAGTATGAAGGGAAGAAAGAGAAAAACAAGAGTATCTGGGGACTTTAATTGGTTTAATCTGGTGTGTTACGTAACAGTGGAAGTTCTCCAGGTCAGGGCTACCACAACACCAGACACAGAAATATTTATACACTAGAGTTCACAGGCTGTGAGTGGAGTTCACAGGGTCTGAGTTCAAGGGTCAAAGGGTGAACGTAAGGGAATGACACTCACGTCCATCAGCAGGGGCAGCCGTGTGACTCTCTGCATGGGAAGGATGAGGAAGGAGATCATAGGAAGGTTTCGGCAGTCTGGGTGGGCCTCAATCCGTGTCAGCACCTCTTTAAAAGACGGGCTTTTATTTCTGAAGAGACACACAGAGTGATATACTTGTGATTGGTCACAAAATGTCATGTGACCACTATGATACAGCACTGCTCTGGTACACTGGGCCATAGAAACAAAGAGTAGGGAAAGGTTAACAGGAAATCTGATCTCTGCCCAGGAAAACTTCTGAGCTAAAGGGTAAGACCCAGAGGTCAGTATCAGTCGAGCTACTGACAAAGTGTGTATGTATTATCAATCAAAATAATAAAAGATGTATATTAATATTCAAAACATAATTAACAATACTATGTGGCTGAATTGCATCTTTTCAACCTTTTGTGTATGTTCAAATCAATTAAATTGTTTATGTCTGTATGTAGGTATGAATGGATGGATGCTTTGTTTAATATTTGTTTTAATATGTGCCAGCTTAAAGAGGAGGGCTTCCCCAGCTATCAGCTAAAACATCTTTGGGAGTTTTCCTTGCCTTGACCTTTAACTCACTGGGGGGTTTGTATGGCTGTTCTTTGTAAAGCTTTAAAACAATATGTGTTTTGAAAAGCGGAATATAAATAAAATGAATTGAACCGAATGTGTGTGCTGTACTCACAGGAGTTTCTGTAGTGTTCTTTGCTGGTACACTTCATTGGAGCAGTATGTCACATAGGGGTCAAAGTTTGATTGGGCGTGTCTTATTACAATGTCGCTTATGTCATCGATTACAATATTATGCTGGTGCCGATCTTCCAGTTCCTTGAAGAACCTTAAAGACGGAGGAGAAGATAAAAGGAGGAGAAAAGGAGGGACAGTGAGAAAAAACAATTGCATGAGATTGTTAACATGCGTAACATACCTGTCATAACACTGGCATGAGTCAAAGTCAACGCAGGGAGCACCCTGTTTTAATCATTACTCATTGATGCATGCATAAGCATGCACAGACACATGTGCAACACAAAGCCAGGAAACTGTTTCAACACCTTCTTCCATAGCCTATAATCACATCAGAGCACAGGACGTCCCACAGTCCCACAAATGACCAACATGGGGATGGCAGCAAGCACATTGCTTTCCACACAATCACATACACACGCGCTTCCTGCCAGTACAAGCACACATTACATGTTATGACCCCCATGAAGGGTATTCCCAATTTTTACAATAATCCAGAGGATGCAGCTCGGGGACATCTGTGGTGGAACCCAGCGTGACCTCTGGTTCCACAAAAACACAATAGAACACGAACAGACAAAGCATGAGAGCTAAATCTGGAAGTAATGTTAGTCAGGTTGTTAGCACTGGGCCAATGACCCCAGGCCCTTCCTACAGGTGTCTGGAGCCCTACAGCAAGCTGAAGAGACAAGAGTTACCTCACAGATCCAAACAGACACAACTAAAAATACTTTTGAACAAACTGGATTTGTCAAGCACAGGACCAATATTCAGCAAAACTGATGTTTCTGAACAAAACAAATGTCTTTTTCTGGTCTCGGGTTAGAAAAGGTTACTGTGAGCAAAGTTCAGCTGCTGATATTGCTTTGTCAGTGTGTGTATTTTTATGTGACTAAATCAACAGACACAACAGGCTGATAAATGATTTACAGTGTGACAGGCACATAAGACCGGAGCATTTATTAAACACATAGGTTAATTTACACTGTAATCAGCGGATCCAGCATAAAAGAACAAACTCTGAAACTTACTTTCTGTTCTCTTACAAAACTTTCTTTGTTCACAGCAATACAGGGACCACAGAAGAAGAATCTGAGCTATTTTATGTGAGCAATCTGTCACATTGTCTAATCCACACACTTGCACACAGACACATACAGTAGGGCATTTTTGGAATGTTTTGCACGTTGGTTTTGGTGCAAAGTGTGTGTATGGCTGATCTGTACTGTAGGCCTCACTGTCAGTTCAAAAGAAACTGATGTGTCGCTATTCAGATTTAGCCTCATGGAGGGCCAGATGGGAAAGTCCCATTTCATGGACTATATCCAGATGGTTTCAAGCAGGCAGCCGGATCAGACATCGTCAGACAATAGCATCACTGTAGAAGTCCTTACTATTACGACCACATCAACCATTCCCTGCTTAAGAATTAGACCTCTAAGACAACGATAGGCACATAAAAACGCACAACAACTCTCATCTATATCTCATCTATATGAATTTCAAATGGTTTCATCAGACATGAATCTTATTGTAAAATTTTCATTGTCATTTAAACAAGAAAACACTGATTGTTGACTAGATAACATGGAGGAAGGGGGGGTGATATATCTGAGAAATAAGCATGTGTAATAATGTGCTGGATCAAATTTATTTTATTTATGGATTCCAGCAAGCAATGAGGCATAAACATTGTGGAACCGGAACAATCTGAGGTTAAGTGCCTTATCTAACCTCAGGTTGCACCTAAGGGATTGTCTCCATTACAAATGTACTGTACCTACGTCTCTTTTGACAAAAATCTGGATTACACCTAATGTTATTTACTACATGCAGGTGCATTCATGAAAGATGATGAAATATCATATCAACCAGACACTGTTATGACAGCTACTGTATGCACCCACATATCCCCATATGTTTTTTCTATTGCTTATCCTTCATAATAAAACCTGATCACACACAAATCTAAGCTTACTTTCCTTAACACGGCCACAATGATTCATAAAATACTGTTAGGTTTTGCTGCCGGTTTTACTAATATATAAATAGTCACATTCTAGGACGCACCTAGAACCAGTTTAAAGGGGTCACATATCCTGAGAAATGATACGAATTTTTGAATGCAAAAATCTGATGTACCAACAAGATATACGGTTTCAAAAAACAAAACTTCCTCCAAGATACAAAAATACATATCTGCTGAAATTAACCAGAAAAACTGTTCTGGATGAATTAACCGGATTAACGTGTTTGACTTTGTGAATAATAAATAAACGTCATTTACCAAATGCTTCGCTTAAATGTCAAAAATTAAAATAACTTTTTGTAAGCGGTTTATGGTTTTTCCATAAAGCTTTAAAATTGAATCAGACTTATAGAATACCATTTACTCAACCTCTTTTTCAGACACAACACGGGTTTAATAAGAGTGCCAATGTTTAATAACCTCAGACAGTGTGTGGAGTGTGCAGTTATCCCAGGAGTTCATTATGTTTTACTACAGCGGTGCTCACTGCCAGATGTCTGTAAATATATACGAATGCTGTAAAAGTCCATACCAATGAGCCTGACCCTGTTTCCATACTTCCCCCTATGTCTCCTGAATGCTCCAGTTTATGCCACTCCCACGTCTATAGTTAGCAAATATGTAATTTATCAGTGTGAAAAGAGTGTTTTTGCTGTTGTTTTTAGCCTGCTGGACTCTGATCACGTGGTTTGAACATACACTGGCTGCAGATGTGAACTGCTCTGAAGGACCTCTGTGAAGACCAGCGGACCCAGTCAGTCATCATCAGCAAACATCAGAGCTTTGTCTGTTTACTGGAGATATGGAACAGTGCAGAGAGAGCTGTCCTTCTTCTGTACCTCCTCTAACACACAGGCATGCAGCTGACCGATAGCGAATGCTATTCTGAATATACAAAGAGTTTGTGTGTGTGTTCAGAGGCAGTTTGGCTTCTTGAAAAGTCTCATGAGACACATGCATAGCATGACATCACCTCTGTTGTGCAAGGCAAGGAATGGCAGCACTTGGCCCGCTTAAATTGTGATGTTGCACAGCAGACATCGAAAGTTCTATCATCTGACAAACATCCTTATCTAATTTACCTAATACAATCTTTATCCAAGGACCAGTCTTTTCCCACAGATACCCAATGCTGGATAACAAAACAGGAAGACAGGATTCTGCCTACAAAGCTTTCTGCCCTGATTTCCAAGAAATCTGCTGATCATCTAAATCATCCCAGTATTAGTGGGGAATGAGTGCATGTTTTTTACAAATGTGGCAGATACGGTCTGTACCTGGACTGTGTTGTTTCTCACAGGATGGAGTCGATCTGAGAAAATGAAATCATTTGTTGTATTCCTAAAATACAGGTCTTTGCTCCTCTCCGGGGGTCAACGGGGGGAAATCCTGTCCGCAGGGCATTACAGCTCATCACAAAACAGAAGATGTATTCACGAGTGTGAGTACATGAGTGTCAGGATGTAGAATGTACGGGAAATACATAGAGCATGCACGCACACATACACACAAACACACACATACATACACTTAACATATACAAGACTCCATTTTTTTATGTTGACTTTGTTGGTGTTCAACTTCTTTTCGGTATGTGCACAGAACATGCTAAAAGTCTGCTTTGGGGCAATCACGGATAATGCGTTTACTCTGTGCTGTTTACGGAAGTCAAAGCAGAAATGTTTGTTTAATACAATGTTGATGGTTCAAAAGCAACAGCAAGAATGTAACCATTTGCCACAAAAGTTAAGACAAAAATACAGGCCGCATACTTTTAAATACTAAGTCAAACCCTATCATGTTTTCAAACACCACACTAGCGATGGCTAGTGACTCTCTGTTGCTGTCTGAACTTTGATCTAAGCTACTTACAACGTCATCTCAAATAGTCACCAACAAGCTAATTTTATAAACAGCTTAAACACATTATGTAACTGACTCATCACAGACAATGTGACCATTTTTCACATTACAGCCTATTTAAAAACTGCCAAGTACATACAATCTATAACCCTCGCAAAGCTCATGTTTCTCAGTTCTTTAGTGATGACCAAGTCATCTGACCTGGCAACTAAGCAATTATGGCATTGGACAGCAACCAACCATCTTACCCTTAAACTAAACAAACTGCAGTGCATCCAATGGAAAACAAACACCTGGAGGACAAAGTTCCAAGAACAGCATATAAGCACATACTCTACTGAAACAACAGATAACATCTCTGTTTCTTTAATGCATGGTTTCACGTTTCGGTTTCATTATTACCTCAAGCATCAGATGCACAGGGTTTCCTGGCAGAGCGAACAAAGAAAAGAATAACAAACAAAAGTTTACACTTAAAAACACTAAAGAATCTGCCCAAATAACTAGGCAGGCAACTAGGTGTGCTGATACAACACCATTTAAAATCACTGCAGTAAACCCTGTAACCCATTTCAGGGAAATACACAGTTTTGAAATTTGTAATAAATGACTTCACATATTCAACATGCACTGGCAATCTCCAATTTTCCTCAAAGCCTCCAGTAAACGATGAAATAACCTTGCAAGCCCGAACAAGACTGCCAAACTCAGTGGCTTACGTCATCTTACCCAGGTTCTCAGTTTTAATGATTTCAAACTGCTCTTAACTTCTTCAAGGTCTTAGACAGCTCATTCATTAACCAAACTAGTTAATCTAGCGGTGCATTAAGATAGCACAATATGCACAGAGATGGGTGGGAACAGGGCCTGATGTGATTCATCGGTTTTCTCCCTGAGATTGTATCTGATGGATTGACGGTTTGCTATACAAATATACTAACTAGCACGCATTGAGATGTAAGATATACGCGCCTTATCAGCAAACTGTCAGAGATGATCTCAGGTCAGGTTTCAATCAGTGGAGAGCACTTACTTCTTGCTGGACTCACAGACGTCTGCTATGTTGGAGAAGAGATGGTGATGGTCTGTTTTGTTAATGGTCTCGCTAAGCTCATTTGAGTTCTTGAAGAGACGGACGAGGATCTCCAGACTGTGTAAGTAACTGTGCTCTGATGAGATGACCTCGAATATGGCCTGCAGAAAAACACAATTTAGGCCTTGAATTTACGTGAACCAATCTTCAACTACAGTTTAAATCAATCCATATATCATACTGTTAGAGATCTGTTAACTGACATAAAGCAGGATAATGACAGGTGACAGTCGATTCAGAGTTAAAAGGAACTGATTAACATGCCAAACATATCTGACTAATCTGAAAGGCACTGAGACTTGAGCAATGATGTGCTGAGCTCCTCTGAATGATTACTAAAATTCCTCACATCCAAGTCATTTATCTCTGCGGGGAAAGATTTAATTGGCTCTTCTTCGACAGAAACGTCTTCGAAAGACACACACACACATTTACATGTATACATTATAACAAATGTATAACATATTTGCATTTGGCAGACACCTTTATCCAAAGCAACATACAAAATGACTTGAAACATACGCAATGCATACTTTTTTTATTTGTATGCGTGTTCCCTGGGAATCTAACCTACGACCTTTGCTCTACCAAGCAAATATATATACCTGGCTACCATGATTAAACTGATGAGATTGATAAGCAAAAGAACAGAGGAAAAGAAAATGGCAGGTTGAAAGGTAAGCAGAGCTGACATGTGGAATGTTACCTCTTGTCTCTTACGCTCTTCTTGACTTAACGTCTCACACATTCCACTTTTCTTAACCTGGAACAGAGAGGAGATCAAGGATTAGCATCTTGCTGATTAGAAATGAAATATGAGTATTTATAAAATAGCAGGACACACCTTGATAAGATTTTGTGTTTGTATACACAAATACAGGTGTTTTTGTGTGTGAAAAATGAATGTTGCATCACACCAACCAAACAAACCAAATTGTGATGTCAAATGGAATGGTATGGCTATAACAAACACCAGTCTACCATTATTTCAAAGAACAACTTCCCAAAACTGGCATAATTCAAAGAGTGAATAATGTTGAATATACAAATTTGTATGCACAGCTCTTTGAATGAACATGTAGGTTGATTTGTGACACATGATTTGTGGTTTTTGGAAATATCATTGGTATGGGTGCAATGCTTCTTAACAAATACACGTTTGGTCTTGTGTGTGTGTTGGTGCAGTATGAGGGTGCGATGCTAACCAAACAAATCTTAGCAACTGTATGTGCAGCTTGCGTGTGTCGATTTGAGTTAAACCAATTGACCTTATCGCGTTTCCTCCAGTAAGACCGCAGACACCTGGAGTACATTCTAGTAATTCTTACCCAGGTCAGAAAAACAAGAAAGTACAGGCACAGTAGCGTACGGGCCAAGGAAAAGTAAATCTACACTCAAGCAAAACCTTCTCGGCTCCTCTCATCAAAAACACACCCATAGCTGGGATCAAATTTACACTAACAGAGGAAATCAGTCTGGGATTAAGGTCCTGCGACTGGCTTAAATCACCACAACCCACCCAGAATCCAAGTCTGCAGGAAAAATACAGAAAACAGTCTTTTCATCAATTCTAAAATACATGCGTAATCTTCTGCTGCAGATTACAGAAACAAAACAGTTGTTTTCGTAGATTATGAAAAGGAATTTTAAGTTTAAAAGCAAGCATTAAGGACACAGAGCAATCTGGGTGAGACAGATCCAGGAAAAGCTGATGACAACTCTGCCCAGACACCTTCAGACCTAACCAGTTTTCTGTGCAAAATCTGTCAGCAGGGCTAAATCAGGAGATGATGTGACATATAATTCCCCAAAACACCTCACCCTATTTTGCTGGAGAGTCAAAATGCTTCCGAGAAGCCAGTTAAAACTGCAATAAAAACCCAGCATGTGTTCTATGGAATACGTCTGACAAACAGTGACAGAGAAATCCCATGACTGTTACATCATTTATGATCAAACGATGTAGTTATCATTAAAAAGAAATCCAGCCAAGTCGCCCTGGGCATTTAACACCTATAACGTTTTGGCATTTGATTTCATAATCCAAAACTACCATAAATAATACATTTTCTAACAGCTGAAACTCTATATGCAAGTAATCAATTCTAGTAGGTCAGGATATTAAATATTACTAGTTTGTTTCATTTTCTGAAATAAATTTGAGGAGTGCTTGCCAATGGTGCCGTTCTGCCGATGGCTATTTGCTCATGTGAATCTATAGTAATATAGTTTGCTTCTCTTTCAGACGCATCTTAGATGCATCAGAACATTCCTGCCTAAAGACTACCAGACATCTAGTAAATAAAAACGGAGAAACGCATAAGTGGAAAATAGCATTATAGCCTCTCAAACTCGATTACGTAATTTCATAACAGAAGTCAGCACGCTGCTTTATCCATCTACATTTTCTTCATTTTTCCATGGGGAAGAATTCTCTGGCATTTGCCAAGTGCCTGGCGCCTCGCCTGACCAATTCCCAACGGCCTGGTTTATCCCAGCCCACTCTCCTTCTTCTTCCCTCCCACGTTTGGATAAAAACCACCTGCTTTCTCTCTCTCTCTGTGAAGCAGACTGGGACACCCAGCACAACAGGGTTGAACAACATTCTTGTGCCGGCATTCCAAATGCTGCCACAGCATAACACAGAGTGTTTGTGTTAAGGTTCAGAAACAAATAACCAGTTGTGTCTAATGCACAATTGTTTGTGTCGATCAAAACTCAAAAATGTTAAAGCCCATCCTTGTTTGTGCTTTTGACACTGCAGTTCCTCACCACACTGAGCTGACTCCAGGAGGTCCGAATGGGCCTGTACTGGACCACAATGCCCTTATCATGCCGGGGTTCCTTGGACTCTGCATCCTCATCTGAATCATTGTGTAGGGCTTTCTCTTGGTAGTTCTGGTAGAGAACTTCATCTCCTGAAACACAGAAACATTGTGAGACTGTAAAAACTAGCTGGCCAGTCTAAACTAGATAATAAACATATTTAACATACATGCTGCCCACATGCACACACCTTAAAATGTGCCATCTGTGTATCATGACTAAAATAAGAGTAGCTAATGTTATATAATACAGTAGTTTATTTTGCTCATTAAATTAACTAGCGCATCAAAATAATTCAATGACTCATGAATCATCACAG
This sequence comes from Botia almorhae, assembly GCA_036877575.1. NCBI lineage: Eukaryota > Metazoa > Chordata > Actinopteri > Cypriniformes > Botiidae > Botia > Botia almorhae. The sequence goes on from JAZGTJ010008337.1 coordinate 16,310, forward strand.
TTTCGCAATTTGTTTATCAAAACAATTGATTAAATTCTGCCTTATGCTTAAATAATACAAATATTTTTATCCATACTTTTAAATTCACTAACCCTCAGGCTTGTAATCGAACAAGTTTGTTTTAAATTAACGTTGCCAAAACTAAAACTGTTATTGATATTCCAGTAGAAGATCTACCACCTTTCAAAGACCAAAACATTTCATCATGTCTCAACTCAGGAATCAGCATCACATCTTCAACACAGGAATCAGGATCTTCACCTGTTGTCTTAGTTAAGAGTGCTCTGCATAAGCACCAGACAGAAAAGTCTACAGGCAGACCGATGCTTACCCTCATTGTCAAATGTCCGCTGGGTCGGCAGGCCTTTCTTCCTCTCCGCACTCTGCAGGAAGCACAGGCGATTGATTGGTTGTGTTGTACAAATAGGATTTCTTAGGAATCACAGTGGTGGTTTTATTTTCTTATTAGCATGGTAATTGTGGTCTATTGATCCTCGGGTAAACAACAACGCATAAGGATTTTTGCCATAGCTAAAACAACACAGAATCCGTTCATATTATCTGCAAAAGACTGAAAGGCAAACCAGAGAAATTCTACTGTATGGATATAAATACGGTGGGATATTTTAAATCAAGCTTACAGTACTACACTTTAATTGGTAGAAGAATGCATTAAACAGTTATAAAAATTATTATAAGGGAATTATAAGGGAAGACAAATAAACTAATATAAGAGACATAAGTGGTATGCAAAATGACTGAATTCTCATGGGAACTTGTCTTGTGTTTGGCCTACATCACACAACAGCATCTAAAGCCACCTGCTATTATTCTTTCCTATCTTTCTCTCTTTATAAAGGAAATAAACGGATGCTTTAGTGGCCTGTTAGGTACACTAACTCACTGTGCTGTGATTGTTCTCACTGACCTGTCAGATTCTAAAGGATGGCCTAAAGTAATGAGTGCCTATTGTCACATGCGTGCAACCTTTGACCTCTTTGATCCTAAAGATGACCTTTGTGCCTTGATGGCGGTGCCTGACGCAGTTAATTTAAGGGTAGTGGTATGGTTACAAATACCACTCAGTCTAAAAATCTGTAAGAGGACCCTACTTTTCCACTACTTGCCATGTTAAGACACCACAAGCAATAAAAAAAGATTCGCCATTCATATATTCGTCAAACAGTATAATCATCTTAAAAATCTCCACTTCCCTCTCTATTACACGGCGGTGAAATACCTTTATACACACAGCGGTGATATACCTTTATAATTACTAAACAAAACACAATTTTAATTGTGTCTCCTGTGGTTATTGTACTGGAAAACAAACCATTGAGAGACGCATCTATTTTAATAATCAAGGCCTAAAAATAGTCAATTTGTTTAAATTAAAATTGAAAATGATTTTTTCTTTTTACTTTTTCTAACTATGAACAAAATTCTGCTTTACTCTGCATGGCACTAATATTCTGCGTTCTCACCTTGCTCTTGGTCGGACTCAGGCTTGCCGGCCTCTCCTTGTTCTCGGCAACTCCTTTCAACACAGGCTGGCACAGCTGCTTGATGTTTGGGTCAGAAGATGGCACATCCATGTCAACCCCACTGACAACCGCCCGCCGATATGATTTGGAGCGCAGGCCTCTTGTAAGTAACCCTGGGTTCTCCTCTCCATCCAACTCATCCTCCTTGCTGGTGGAAAACGAAGACCCAGTCTCAAACATACTTCGGGGTCGAAAAGAATTCTTACCGGTGTCCAAAAACCCTCCTTTGCCCCTGTGCTTGCTGAAGCGTGTACCCGAGGCTAAACCCCTAGGTATGATCTGCTGGGTGCCCATCTTGTGTGCTGCAGGACTGTGGGTGCTCAGTATCATTGGGGAAGTGGGTTGCTTGCCTTCAGAACCCTGAGATGATCCCGAACTTTGGCGCTGCAAAAGGACTTCCCCCCACCTCCCGGCGGGCGACGGGCTCCGGGATATTGGCGTATCTGAGGGGATGCTAAGGTTGGAGGTGGAACTGTGGGATGACGAGCTGCTGAGGGGTGACCCACGGATCTCCTGGCACAGGGGTGGAGGTGAGCATTGATGCATGGAGTTCTGAGGTGATAAACTTTGTTTTGGTGAAATTGTAACTGATGTTGGAGATTCATCCCCAAAAATAATTTGATCCTTTTGAGAAGTGAGGCTAAACTGATTGGAAAGACGCTTAAGAGGGCCTCTTATATTCTTATCATGCCACAAACTTAGACCATTCTTAACTGGTGTTTTAGTGGCGCTAGTATCGTCTGAATTTTTCTCATCCTCTGACTTAGTAAACTTCGAAAGCGAGAAGCGTCCATTAGACAAATATCCAATGCTGATGCTCCTCACCACCCTGGTCTTCTTTGTAGGTTTGTTCAGAGTGTGTTTAAGCACAGCGTTGGACGCCGTGGTGCTGATCTTCTCTGCAGGTTGAGTGAGGGTGATGGTACATTTATCATCCACAGGAAAGTCTGTCATGAGAACTCCGTCAATTTGGTAACTGAGAGGTCTGGGCTTGGGCTTCAGGTCATGTTCGCTTCTTCTTTTCCAAAGCGGAGTTATGTTGTTATTGGAGAAATCCACTTCGTTGCCGAGATCCATACTGAGTCTACTCGGTATATCAGTCAGAAATCATCCTGGAGCTTGTCGAAACTAAAACATAGGGGAAAGCGTAGCAGAAGTTGAACTGTGTCCTCAGAGTATCTATTATTCATTTATTAACAAAGCTCAAGCAGCAACAGGTTTAAACTTTCTGACATACTTAATGGTGCGCGACTAACTTCAACTTTATATTCCTATATTCAGAAGTTATTCGTATGAATAAAATTTATATTAAAAAAAAGTGAATTTCGCAGTTTTTGTAACTGTATAGAGAAGATTGTAAAAACAGGTTCCCCTCATAATCTCTACATACGGTTCGTCGCGCGCGCGGTAACACGTAACAAGCAGTAACAAACAGCGCTCGCCCTCTTAAACACTTTAAAATACTGCATACCTGTGTGAGGAATTATTTAATAAATAACCTTCCTCTCCGATCCTGTTTGCCCCGTCCGTGTGAATTAAATTTTCACTGTAGCCTTCGTTTGTTTTTCCTTTTTTCCAGTAACGAACAATAAAATAAGAAGTGCTCTAAACTCCAGTAAGTAGTTAATCTCTCATGATAAAGTGTGGTTTAATGTATTTCACTCGTGAGCGTGCGATCAGATTGAGACTATAGTACGCAATGACTGAATGTTCGGCTGGGAGGGCACAAGAGGTCCCAAGTTCATGTGACGTCACGTGCACTAACTTAGCTTCGGGATCCACTGAGGCACTGTCAACTTTGAGAGAAAGGTTTCATTTGGAGAAATGACAGACATTCATAATGAACTAATTTTAGTTTTCTTATTCAATCTTTATAAAAGATCCCGTTTATATCTAGAGCTAAACTCTCATTTCTTTAGAGAACGAGAAATGACAGTATGAAAAACAGTAAATATTTAGCCCCATCTTGTGGTCATTTACTGTATTTGAAATGTGTAAAAAACAAATAATTGGTATTTATTTGTATAGCTATATAACACGACCGTCTTCTCATTTGTATTATAAATTTCATTATTATCTAAAATTTAAAACACAAGAATTTGCAGTCATGAAGAAACAGAGTTATGAAGAGATGTCTTTTTGGCTGGGTACGGTGTAAATGCACAGTTGTGCCACTAGATGGCAATAAATAGTTGCCATGTTAAATCGAGCCTAAAATCAATATTGATGAATGGTGGTTTGAATGTAACACTTTCGGTTTTTTAAATAAAATTGTGGGTTACCGTGTTGTCACATGACCCTTTTTACTACATTAACTGCTCGGTCAAGCTTATATAGTGGCATATAGAGGAACTGATCAACACTTTAACAGTAATTAGACATATCAAGCCTCTTACGGTTGAGGAAAAATACAAGCGATTCACCAAAAACCTAAGAAACAAAGAATGCACTACTTATAGTTTTAGTACAGTAGTATAGTAAAGTGGTTCTCAAACTTTTTCCTGGTTTAAGGTGAATTTTTTGTGGTCCCCCAAAAGAAAACTCATGACGAAAACATTGTCAAATTTACGATTTTACTTTAAGAATATTGGATTATACCAAAAAACAAATGACTTTATACAATGCCGGAATATCAATTCTCTTTGTGGCCTTATTTGTCTGATGTTGAATATTAAAAATGCGTATAATAAAAATATTGCATTATTATTTTTAAATATGTATATTTTTGAAATGCATAATATTTTACAAAGGACAATCCTGATTACATACAAGTAAAGGTTTTAAAATAATTTCCTAAACTAGAAATTTATATGCCGCCCCCTAGCGCCATCTGGTGGCCCCCAAGGGGGCCGCAGCCCCCAGTTTGAGAACCACTGGTATAGTACAACAGTGCTGCAAGCGAAGACAGTGAAGGTTTTATACACCTCATTGAGATTAAACCAGAGATCGTGTGAGTCACCCACGGACAGTCACAATTTACGGATTAAACCATTTTTGTCACTTTACTTTCCCGTTTATGAAAATTAACCATGGTTTAACTACAGTTTAAACCGAAAAAACACGGTTACTATAGTTAAACTATGGTAACTATAAATGAACTATGGTTCATAGTTTAACCAGATTATACAAATGAAAATCAGTGCGCCAAAACATGGTTACTACACTTTAACTATAATAAAATCTAATAACATAACAATCTGCCTGCGAGTTACGATCCACACACAAGAGGGCAGCAAAGCATCACTCTGCTCATGATTTTTCCTTTCCTTTCAAAAACGCATTTTGTTTTATGGCCAGATTCATATAAATTCTTTCTCTTGTTTAA
>JAZGTJ010008338.1:0-21177 GCA_036877575.1 Botia almorhae
TGCAGCCCAGGTGTGGGAGGACACCTCTTCATTACAGGGTGAGGTGCCGAGAGAGGTTGAGTTTCATCGGTTTGAAAGTTTCATGGGAACAAATGTGTCACTCCCTGGACTACTTTACTGCAGTACTGCGCAAAAGTCCCTATGGTAACAGCCCTGCAATACTGCTCTTCCTCTCTTCTTCTCTCTTCTCTTCTTTTTCTTCTCTTGTTGTGTCTCTTCTCATCTCTTCTTTCCTCTACTGATGTGTTCTGAATTTTCCTGTGACAACTCTGGGTGAGGGGATTTGGGGGAGGGGGAGCAAGAAGAAAAGTTTAGAGCCAGTGAACCAAAATGCTCTTAAACCTGTTGCTAGGGGCAACTACACAGGACTGCAGAGCTGACAATGCAGGATGCTGAAATGGCTCTTGTTTCAATGTGGCTGAATATATATTCAGTGCATCATTCTGTGCATCAAATTAAGGGGCAAAGTTTTCAGGGGCATATTTACCATATTTTACCTGTTTTCTTAGCCATATAAAACACAGTCCATTTGTGTAAAACTACTTCAATTGAATCCTTTATTAGAAAAAAACGAATTATGACTGTTACATATACAATCAAATCAGAATATCTGTAGTAATACACAGGATATTACAGCACAACAATCACATTGCTAAAATGCATTTTAAATAACTAGAGAGATTATCGAGCGATCTGCCATCACAGTAGCTTTACCTGTTAATTTTATAAAGCTTTAAGTGCAAGATATAATTGCTCTTTAAAGTTTTGGAGTTATCAGAAGTGCTTTCTTCATATTGTGAAGTGTTTTCAGAACTCATTTGACCATTTTTATCATGAAAAAAACTCAAAACATGAAAAAGAAAAGGAGTGCAGATATTTGACAGCTACAGGTCAAATGTTAGATAACAGATAAACAACAGAAAACAACCCCAGATTCTAAATATCTGCCACGTTTTTTATTCATTTTTGAGCTTTGGTGAATTTCTGACTGTAATTCATGTATCAGTTGGTGACATCAGACAGTTGATGGACATCAAAGGTCTGACCTTTTCTTCTATGTGTCTCCAAAGCTGCCCAGAGTGAGGAAAGACTCATAACACTGAGAGCTGAGGTAGAACCGAATGGACAACCATGATGGTGACCCCCCTTTTCCAGCACCATCTGTACTCTTATAAAAAGATCCACGTTGTGTGTCGCTCGCTCGCTCACTCTCTCAAAACTCTTACAGAAAAATGTAATATAACTTTCTTAAAGCTCTTTGCTTCATTTTACATATTTATGTTGCTACAAACATTTTATTTATGCATTTCCTGTAATGCAAGTAGAGGCACTCATAAGGCCTCCGTAATGTTCATGAGCTTGATCAGCGAGAATGAAGTGAGTCGTCGTGACAACACATGGAACTATCACCATGCTGTACCATAAAAGCTGAGCAACAACATCTCAGTCTATGCTGATGTGCTCTTACAGCATAAACAATTGATGGACCCGCAAAGCGACCCAGCGAGTTGAGTGAAACGTGTTCCACAGCAGAATTTGCAGATCATCTCAGAGTGAATTCAGAACTGGATTTTACTGTTCTCAAAACATTAGAGTAACATTAGAGATGTTCTCAGTGAAGTATGAAGATCTGTCAAAGTAACTGATCAACATTGCTTCTGTGAAAGCTTTCTTATTTGACAGACTCACAGCTGAAACAATGAGCTGTCTTTATGTGCGTTGTTTCAGTCAAGCATTATGACAGTCGCAACACTCGGATAACAGAAATAAAAATAACTGCAGAGAGGGTTTCCAGAGCGTTCATTGATTACAGATGCCCTACAACACAGAGGAGGCAATCAAATCTAAACTGCTTTGCTGTCATATTATGTTCATTTATGTTGCCTGGTTGCAATTTATAAATTTCAGTAGCAAATGTCTTTGTCTCCTCATGTAATTTATGTGTTTACATTTAAAGCAGGTGTAAAGCATAATGGCAAATGTCCTTGAGTAGGGTCACGTACGTCAGCACATCTATTGTACATTCCGATTTGTGATTTAGTGTGGAAGGCATCTCTTGTATAGAGTCTTTTGAAGAACAAGGTGACAAAGGGGAGGTTTCTTGAACAGTGATTAGCAGCAGGGCTAGATTGCTTCAATTAGCGTGTAATCGGCCCTGACATTAGAGGTGAATGGCCCGACGCCTGAGCGATTCTCAAATACCACCACCCTCCGTCCCCTTCTGAATATCAATGATTATCATGCTCAGGTTCCTCCCTTCCTCCGGTCTCCTCCTGCAGGACATTTCTGTCCTTTTTCATGGCAGGATCATATCTTGGCATGTCACTTACATCATTTCACTTGTGTCATTTGTGGAGTTATTTCAAAGCTGCCCTTCAAGAAACACTTCTGGGTCATCAAAAACAATTTTTTTTGACAATTTAAAGGTCACTGAACTACACGTGGCTCCTGAATTTTATTGCAAAAAAGCCAGCTGTTACATGATGTCAGCAGGAATCAAGTGGCAGATAAAATTTTGAAATAAAATAAACTCTTTCTAAACCCAAACTCTTTCAGCTGAACCCATATGACCTATATTATTTGCTTAAGCAGTGCAAAAACAGATGTATTTTTGTCTCGTTTTTAGATAAAATATCTAAACATGCTAAACATCTAAAATTAGAATGTCCTGATAAGGAAACAGCTTACAATATTAAGGCAGAGCTTGTATAAGTGTAATTTGGCTTATGTTTAACCAAGTAAGTAAAAAAATCCCATAAGACAAAACACACAGTTTTGCATAAAGTTAATTTATTTGCCTTTTAAGGATCTTTCAGTGCTTTTCCTGAAAAAGAAGACAAAAACTTTTTTTTAAACTTAAATTATTATTTTTTAAAGTAATAATGTATTGAATTGTTGCATGATCAACTGTGACATTTCTGTTGACATTTTACATCTTCATTTTACATTGTAAAAGAAACGTTTTAATGTTTTGTACACATTTAATTTTATTCAGCTTCTATCACATCTCATTAACCTCCTGCAGTTCCCCCGTTTGGGAAACCCTGCTTCTGCTAATACACAATTAACCCAAATCAGATCCCCCAAGCAGTGTAGTGGTCCATGTCCAACCGAAGGTCTTTAAGAGGGCTGTACAGCAAGATAAAAAAAACAGTCTCAATGACCTGAATGTCTGTTAGTGGAACTGTACAGAAGAGGGATGAACATGATTTAATAATTCAATATGTCATATTGACTGAAGTATATCAAATTTAGAATGACCTCTGTAACTCAGATTTGAGTCAGATTTGTCAGTGTCTCTTATGGTTGAAGCTTACCTCCTTTTTCAAGGCTTTTAAATTGGTTTCTGCTGTCATTTAAGCCTTTTTTTCTTGGTATCTGTCCATTTACTTTCGATTTGGCTAAAGCCAACAAAGCACTCTTGATGCTTTTTTATTTTGAACTCCTAAAACATGCCCAGTTCAAAGGTTTGGACACACCTACCCAATACTTATCATTATGCTGTATCAGTAAAGTCGAAACAATTAAACAGGTGTCACGTTGGAGCGTCTTCAAAGTTGCTTCTTTGCGTAGATTACAGCTCTCTGGGCATTCTTTCAACCAGCCTAATTAGGTGCCACCTGTGATGCGTTTTAAACAGTATTGAAGGAGTTTTCATGCATGCTAGGCACTTGGCTGCTTTTCCTCCACTATCTGGTCCAACTCATCTATTATAGTTTAAATTGTTTGTTTGGAAAGAAACAATGAATGTGTAGTCACAAACGAATATTTAATTAAGCCAATGAGAAACTAAATCAGTCCAAAATGTGTCCAAATCTTTAACTGATAGTGTAAGTTCAAAAGCATAATAATGCAGTATTATATGAATAATAATAGCTAGACAGTAACGTCTGTGTAGCTCCTTCATTTCTAAAGTGAGCGGAAAGTCTATAGAGACAGAAAGCGCCCAAGTTTAATTACTTGTTATCACTGAGTACTTCTGTACTGCTGTACACCAAACACTTATGAATATCTCCTTATGTGCTGTTGTGTCCCCATGCCCAGTCAAGCTTCATCATAATATTTTTGATCTCTGTGCTTTAAGCATCTTATAAGCTTGATTAAATCTCTGCTCAGATTACGACACACAGTGTGAGGCTAATGTTGACTATACAGGTCTACTATAAATTATTTTACTTCGACGTTATTAAAGCCCAGCTGTGCGGTCCAAGCGTTACTCATAGATTTGGTGTGAATTCTGATTAAAGTGTGGTAAGTGATTAATGATCACAACACTGATGAGGTTTATTACCTTGCATGACTGGATCCCTGCAGTCAAGTCTTGGGTGGTCAAGTTGTTGTGATATATATCTTTCTTCATAATGAGGATAGACACTCAAATGGATCTCTGTTAGGGTGCCAAGATACATTTGAAGTAAATCAGTAAGTCTATGGCGGTAAAAGTATTTCATTTTACTCTCGCTTACATTTTTTTCTCATCTTACACATTACCTTGACCTCTTACAGTTATTTTCTGCTTGTTATGCTAATTGTAGACGCCGGGATTATAAATGTGGGCTCAGGGGTCTTCATCCCTGCAGAGTTTAACATTAGTCCAGCGTATTCAAATTCATGTTTTGTATTAACCCACACAAACTCGGGCTAATCCTCTAATCCTGTGCTTTCAATACACTCACCTCATCACATTTAACATGTGGCAGAGGCCTGTAATTTTCTAACTTTTGTGTCTCCTGCTGTCACTTTAATAGCTGGACTCCAAAATGCACTTTATGCTGCTCCCGCCAGTGACGGCCATAAATTAGATTTATTGTCTGTGAAACTGTGTATAACTCAAATTTTGTCTTGCATTTCAGTGACAAACTCCAGGTCATTGTGTCAAACACAGCATCATTTTACGAGATGAGCCTGTTTGTGTCTTCTAAACCATGAAGACACATTGTGATTTTGTCCCTCGTGTTTTATTTTTATTTTCCATATGGGGTTTTAAATATGTGAAAACATAACTTTTACTCACATTTGGCACTTGGGGAGTTTTCATTTTGGCTGTAAATGAGAAAATGGTGAAATTTAACACCCTTTAGTGTAATGTGACCATCTATATTAAAAGTAAATTGGTTTGGAGGTTGAGCGTATCTATGTCTGCTAAAGGTCTATAGGCTCAGCACAAATAATGAGGTGTTGCATTATTCCAGTAACTTACTGCTAAAGTACTCTGGCACTCAATATATTATAGGGGACGCAATAAGAAAAATAAGGAGTTTCTTGATTTAAAGTTAAATTGTTGTAAATATGTATATAATATAATACAATACAGTATATTGAAATATATCTGTAAATATAAATTATGAAGTTTCTATGAATACTTTGCAAACAACAGTGTACTGCAAAAGGTAAAAACATAATTTGTGAAAAAAATGCAAAAACACTTAAGTAAATAAATGAATAATGCATCTTCATTAAAATACAAGTGTGGGGACAGAAGTGGATAAAACAGCAATGAATCATGAGAACCCCTTTAAATTATTTTGAAATGCAGCTCTCTCTAAAAGCGAGTGAGAAAGTGAAAGTACAATTCATCATCAGTGCTCGAATCTCACATTCAATTAATTGTGTTCTCGTTTCGCAACTTCTGAAAATATCCCCCCCCCACACACACACACACCCACCCACAAATGAAAGAAAAGAAAAAGGTGAAATAAAAATGTTCTACTTAATCCAAATAAATGTTAATTAATCAGGCGTAAGTTCTTTTCTTTTTCCAATTCATTTCCTCTGAAGGGAAATTATGAATATTAAATATGTTTACTTTGTCTCCTTTCTGTCTGCCAAGAGTCCAGGTCATAATGACGCTGCCCAGATTGGGCGTCTTTATTAATTCTTAACATAAAAAGCAATCCATCAATGTTTCTCCAATCTCTCAGAGCCGTGATCCGGAGAGTGTTAATTGTGAAACACGCATGGGAAAGACAGGAAATGGATTCAACAATGCCGGATTGGTTATGACATCGAACGTTTTTATTCCTCGGATCACTTGGGGGAATGATACAGCTGTTAATGATCCAATTAATCATCATCTAATTATTGCTAACCGATGAAGGAGGCATCTGAATGTAAAATGAACATTTATTGCATCACAGATTCATTCAGCTGTAAATGCTCTCAGGTGACAGATCCTCACCATTTACAATATCTGTAATACTCAAGGTTGGGAAAAGTGTCTTAAGAGAACATTTGACTCGTACTCATCCTCATTATTTTTGGAGAAAGGTTTTGAGAGAAAGTTCTTTTCAAACAGCGCCAATTCAGTCTATATGCTACAAAAAAGATAAAAGGACCATAAAAGTAGCCCATAGCCCAAAACCTCTGAAGTCTTTTGAAGTCATATAATAGCTTTGTGTGTCCTATAAATTATGACCAGACCATAATTATGGTGCTTATTTACAGAAAAGGCTTGTGTTCGGCCCTTGTTTGCATCTAGAATTAAAATATGCTGTCTAATCACGGCATGGATGAATGAAAAAAGTAACAGCATACCTAGCAAACAGGTAACTGAGGTTCGAGAATGCTGGCTAACATTCTGTAAAAGTTCTCTTAAAGTTCTCTCAGAGTTATCAAAAAATGTTTTTGCAGTAACATTGAAATGTGAAATGTTGGAACTAAAAAGGAACTATATTTACATATCAAAAATGTTACTCTGAAGTTGTTAGTAAAATCTTTTATATTAACAGAATACAAATATTACAGAATTAAAAAATGTTTGAATAACAATCTAACCAAGCAGTAATGTTAATACAACATAAAACTGGACATTTTGAATGCCAGTAGAACTTTCAAAATAACATTTTAAACTTTTTTGTTATCTATTAAAACATGGGAAAATGTTCTTACAGCCTAAAATTGTTAGCTAGGTATTGGCTTGGAAAACATATGGATGAGCAAATAATTACAGAATATTCTTATTTGTGTGAGCTGTTCCTTTCAAAGAAGGTTCTTCAGGGTTGATGTATATCTAAAAACTTCCTTTCAGGCATAGCATGACTGTGGCCGGTAGTTTCTCACCTGGCTTTTTATCCTGATCAAATCAATAGAGGCTCCTCAGGCAGGCTTCAAACATCTATGTCTATAAGCAGAGATACAAGCCATGAACTAACACACAGCTGAATTGATTGGTCAGGTCAGAGTCTTTTGAAGGTTTCTAGAAGCTCTGCAGGCCAAGACATGTCAAGCTTTGAAAGCCAAAGCACTTTTTCCTTCCCCGTCTGTGATGTGCTGAGAGATTTAGAAGTGAGAAGGTGTGACTGTAAATACTGCAGAGAAATTGTATCTGACTGCTAATATTAGACTGCATAATTAACACGATCATTATCATTATCAGTTTTAAAAGAAGAATATTAATAGATTGCATATTTAAGATAAGGGTTAGAAATTGCATATTAATGGGCTGCAAAGCTGTATAGGAATGATGATAGCCTTGTTAAGTAGGCTAAAGGTTAAAATACTTCTAACTCTACTTAACTTAAGTTGTTTTCTCCAGCTAGTTAAACACTGTACCTCTTCAGTGCTTTTAAAACCTTGAACTGTTTGTTTAGCAATGCTGTCTGACCAAAGAGATGGGAAGTGCTGTTTTTAATGGTGACATTTCCTTCACTTTGTGACACTTTAAATCAAACATATACAGTCAGTGTATTTAATCAAATATGCAAGATTTTCTTTATACCTTCTACACGTTTTTGTCCTAGTTTACATTCACTGTGTAACAAACTGGTAAAAGTGTTTTTGCATCTTATGTATTGCTGAAAAACATTTGATTGTGTATGTTTTAAAGTCACCAAGAAATCAAAACACTGTTCTTAATTTGATTGAAAATTGCAGTGTTTATTATAAACGATTCCAGAAGCCATTTCACTTGCATATGCGTCATCATAGGAAAGAAGACCATCACAACTTGGTCTTGTGACTTTAATTGGGGGAATATTTGGGATGTTTGTATGTTTACGTTTGTGTTAAAAAAGAACTTTTATTTTGAATTGTAAATGGCAACTGAGCCTGAGAGCTGGTACTTCATACTCATTGCCCACAGTTCTGGAGTTCTGGATTACCTGTTTTTGACACGTGGCAAGACAGTTTACATTCTTTTAACTCTATATTGAAAGACAATTGGGGTTATTTGGGTATCCAAGAGAATATTGTGTTGTTTTGTTAGTTGGTTAATTATTGAGGAATCTTGTTTGTGAAATATTATTTTTACCTATTTATTTTTGCCATGGACTATTTAAATAAGAACAATTGTTATTTCTGATCATTTCAGGTAAGCTTTGTATTTGATGTATTACTGTTTGTGTTATGTTATATAAATTGTGCACCCTTGATCTGATTCCTGTTTTAGTTGGTCTTTTTCAATAATAACCAATGTAGGAGTTACTTTGGAGTTACTTGAAACCAAGTGACATGATTTGGTTTAATTAAATCCTTTAAAACATTTAAAACTAAATTTGTACAAAACATAAAATGACACGCTTCACCTATAAGTGATTTCAGAAAAAATAATGAAAATGAAAAGTCATTTCACAGATTTATATTAATCCACAAAAATTGTTTATATTTTAAAATCTGTCTGTTAGTTACTTTTATTTGCTGTGAATTAAGCCAGTGATTGTCTTCTTTGTCTACTTACTGTAATGATCACCAGTATTATTCTTTTATACTTGGTATGATTTAGATGCTATGAAAGTGGTTGTTAAAGAACATTTATTTGAGGTCGTAGAGGGCTAGTTCAAGCCATTACTTTAACTGACTGCCATTTAGACAAAATATATCATACCGTACAGTCCATGTTTACCTTTGGAATTTTTTAAATGTACTTACGAGTGCCGTAATACCATTTCCTGTTTGACATAATAGTCATTGCATGAATATTAATGTGATATCTCTGTAGGCAGCTCATTTAAAATGAATGAATGCCAGCCTTGGACAAAGATGGGCCTGTACAAACACCAGGAGCTCATTAAAACTCAATTGTTTTGTAATGTGCACCTGTCTAAAAGAGTAAAGAGGTGGAAATCCAGAGATTGACTGTACCAGGATCAGGGGTTACCAGCGTAATGTTCTTTATATTTGAATAATTCACCACAAACCACTTCACTGATGAATGCTTTACCCATTAGGTTGATTTTGTGAAAATTGAATGAAAATTGGAATGCACTTTTTCAGGGTGCGAGCGCTAACATAAAGCATTTATACATAAATTTGCATATGGTGATGGTTCAAAAGGTTTGTATTGGCTAATGAGTTGGAAATTAACATAGTAGGCAGTTTATGCATTTCAACAAAGAACATCAATGTGTTTATCTATAAAAATATAGTTTTAGTGTTTCTAATCCATGTTTATGGTTTAATTCTATCCAAACAGTGTTCACCCACACTTATTTACACTAAATCAACTTGTCATTTTTCCAACTCGAGTTCAGCTTGGAGTTACATTTCTCGTGCTTTTACAGAAAGAAACAAATAATACTTTTATACGCACTGTTCCATGTCAAATGAATGACACCCAGCTAAGCAAAGGATTTACGTGCTTGACAGATTCATGCACATGTGAAGTATATTTTTAAATTGAAACCAGGGACAACCCTTTTCCTGTCACAAATTAAGTTCCACTGGCACATTTCTTTAACATGCTTCTATCCTTCTTCAAATCTTTCTGTAGTTTATCAAACTCGTGTCATTTCCCTTCAGCTGAAATTCTGCTTTCCCAGTAAGTGGAGTCTGCAAGTTACCATGGTAACCTATGTTTTATCAGCAAGGCAGTGTGTTGAGTCGACAAACAGAGCCGCCCACATGGGAGATATATATGAGGCCGGAGATCATTGCTGTGTTGCAGTTCTGTGACTGAACTGCTGTATCCCATAATTCTATGTATGACGGCAAACAATTTATCACTGAATTGTTCTCATTCCTCTCTCTTTATTTCTCTTTCTCTTTTTGACTTTGTTTACATTGCATCCAATTCATCCCCCCCCCTCTCCTAATTTCTCTTTACGTTAGCTATTTTTGAGTTTGTTACACTGCACCCAATTCAGATTTGTTATCAAAGATTACTCACGATATTGTTTTGCAAGTGAAGAAATTGGATGTGTTTGTTCAGCTAGTGTAGTCAATAGCTGGAATATTGGTTCTTCCGGTAGTGAAGCGCCAGCGCAATACCAAGAGACATAAGACAGTAGCTGTCATTGCGGGTGAGACTTTGCCTCAGCGAATGTACATCATGAGATCTCCAGCACAACACCACTGTGCTTCATGTATAATGTTAAAGTCATGTCACATTCCAGATAACAAAACACAATACAAAAACACAATACAACTTTCTGTTCAGACTGGAACAGATTTCCAAAAAGCAGATTTGAATCAGAACTGAAACCATGTCTGCATGTAGGTTGGATCAAGTTTGTAAGAAATGTGATTTCATGTGTTTGTTTTTCTTCTGTTCTACTACAAACAAACAGATTTAAGTCAGGTATACCAAATTGGATTTTGCTGCCTGTCTGAACAAAGCCTTTATCTCTTTTTGAACTGTCACGTTAATGTGTATTTGCAGCAAGGAAAATATGTAAAAATCAAATAAGTAAATTGTCTTTCCTCTTGGTCCCGTCTTCCAGACGAAAAGAAAATTCTGCACAACTCTCACGTCTCTAAACAGGAATGCATCTCATTTCAGCTATCTTGAGAATAACAAATGAACTTGTCGACAAACAGGTGTTCCCACTGATTATGAACATTCTAAATGTGATAAATGTGAACAAACCATGCAAGTTGTGAGTTTTTTCTTTAGTTTTGATTTTAATCACAATGCTTTAATTAGTGTGCCAACCGTGTGTACTTGCTGTTTATTGAGGATCCTAGCAAATCATCGTATTATGTGTCCAACTTTTAAAAACAAAGAGGCTTGACTCTCCTGCTTCCTGTTCCACTCAATGTTTTTAAAAAGCAAAAATATGTCTTATGTAAACACCCTTCAAGACAGGTGTCAGGTCAGTGTTAGGTGCACCTAAAACAAGCCTAATTAACAGGGCTGCTTTAAGATGGATTAGTTAACTAGCTGTTCA
Organism: Botia almorhae; assembly: GCA_036877575.1. Classification (NCBI taxonomy): domain Eukaryota; kingdom Metazoa; phylum Chordata; class Actinopteri; order Cypriniformes; family Botiidae; genus Botia; species Botia almorhae. The sequence goes on from JAZGTJ010008338.1 coordinate 11,103, forward strand.
GGTAAACGTAGTAGCAAGTAGCAGTATCTGAAAACATTGTTTTGCACTTTTTTTAATACTATGTGATGTAAAAGTACATCAAGAATGCATTGGATATTCTTTAAAAGATGTCTCCTTGAAAACTGATTTCAGTTTGCCCTAATGAAGTGGTTTACAGGCCGATGGCACTTGCCTCTCTGTGGTCACTTTATTGAGTACACTACCTAGTGCAGTAAATGAAGAGGAGGAACTAATCAGAGCACAGCAGGAAAAAAAGATGAAGAAAACATCGTAAAGTGAAATGTGGAATGTAGGATTTGAAACTCTTAATGCTCCTTGGGAGTTTGTCACAGTATAATATAAACCAGGCAGCTGCTATTAAATATGATAGGAGTGAAAATAGTTCAGTGCTATTACATAGGGTATGAGAATGTTGTCCATATGTTTTATAATATATTTTGACTAGCCAAGACAGCAGGTGGCACTTGAGGTTTTCAAAAGCGGTGTTTACAGATCACCATCAGTTTAACAGCATTACTCTCTCAAAACACATGAAGGACTCGTGTATCATGCAGTGTTGCTGTAAATCTTTAGCTGAAAATACCAAATATTCCCCAGAGCGATGTTGACAAAGCACTAAAATCCGTGTTTCTTTAAGACCTGACAGAAAAACGAGTTGTGCCCATGTCGTAGTAAAGACGACAGGTGATGTTAACAGTTTGTGACAGGTTTCTTGAAGATAACTGCCCTGATGAGAACTTGCTGTTTGGACAAGAACCTGACAGCCCTTTACGCAGAGACTTTTTACTGCGATTGGCAAGATGATTTATGCCCATTGATATGGGATTTAACAACTCTTTGCTGCCAAGTGAGTCAAAAGGCACTTTTACCAGTATTATGGATTAAAAAGGTATGAATTGTAATGCAGTACATCTGATTTTTTTTATATTTCATTACAGTTTCTTTCCAACACGGGAACACAGAACAGTTTATATGAGTTATTCCAGCTCTCTGAAGCGCCGCTCAGACAATTTAATATTCCTTTGGATGTCGAATCTAATAACAGCGTTCTTTAGAGTGGCATAATTTCTCTTTACTGCCCTGGTTACTTGCCACCCTTACGATAATGGCATCAGAAAGAAAGATGTATGCAAGGAAATATATTGATGGCTTTAAGTTCAAAAGTCTTTAAAGATGAATTCTGACCAGAGACAAACTAATAATTACATGTCTAAGTGGACAAACATGTAAAAATTTGATATACTGTAATTTATTTGAGCACTTTGGTACTTTGTGTTCACTGAGTAGGAGAGCCATTTTTCACACGCCTCTCCCAGCAAGACGCATTAAACTCGTAAAAACCCATAAAAAATCTTTATTCAGATGTTTAAATGCTTTCACCTGTCTCAGCTTATAATTCTGAGATATATGTAGGATATTTGTAGTCTGATTTACCTAAGTGGTGTAAACACTGTTTTTGTGGTGATATTGAACCAATTCAACCAATGGGAAAGAGTTGGAATATTTTTTACATTTCTGATTGGTGGCACAGTCGTGGCACAATAAATCACACATTTAGCTGCAATCCATAACTTTTGCCTCTCTATCGCCATCTCTGTTTGAAAAAATAATATTGGATGTTACTTTACATACTTTATTTCATATGTCCAAATCAAATTAATACTCAATAAACTCACATTTCCCAGGAAATCAGACCCAATGGTTTAAACTTTAGTGAATAAGGCAAGGAGACCATTTTAACCACTGGTTTGTTATGTACTTGCTTAACTAATTTTTGTTCATTTTTGACAAAAAAGATTGCAGCTTTAATACAGATTTTTTATTTATTTAAGATAAAATAGATTTCTCTAGTCTAAAATCATACTAGTGCTGAAAACCTTACCCTTGAATAAATAATGGATGATGTTTAAATCAGTTAAACTGTGTATATTGTGAACTGATTGTCTTTTTAATGTTTGTAGTGTGTGGTAAGGCATCAGGTCTAGTTAGGACTTTTCTCTTAATTTTACCCACCTTAGAGAAACGTCTGCATGGGGTCTTTTCAATAGCCGCAGCAGGAACGTATCAAAAATGTAAGGTTCGCTTCATCCGAAAGTCGAGTGGCATTCAGAATGGATTCTAAATGTGATCTCACACTGTTACCTCTGCTTCCCCAGCAGAGCTCCTGTCCTGTTTTACCACAGTTTCACTTTACACCCGACATGCTGAGCCCATCTGACTTTAAATTAAGTCTCCGCTTTACTGCTCACTGTCAGAAACAACAAGCAATGCACCCACTCATGTGGGCTCTTCAGTCAGCGGGCCTGCGCGTACGGATGCCACCGCGGAGATCTGACAGAACCCTGAATACCGCAGTGTAAATACAGCAGTGTTCAAACTAATGTCAAGATTTTCCACTTAGCTGGGTCAAGAGATGGTCAATGAGAGGAGAGTGTGGGGAGGATTCTGTGGAGGGTTCTCTTGACCTGCTGTTTGAGGAACAGTAGTCATGTTATGCTAATGAACATCTGGAGATCTGATTGTTTTGTTGTGACTTGGGGGGGGACATTTGTAACTTTGGAAAGCCTTGGAGTTCTCTGCCATTGTTTCAGCTGCGACGTTTAAATCAAGGCAATTTCTTTCAAGTGGCATTTGAGCTATTCTCAGGACATCTCTGCCTGACGGGCGGCTGTCTCACTGTGTTAATATCCTCTGGCTCCATGAAGCAATTTACAGCGCACAACAAATTCATTTTTCCCTCGTTCATTCTCTCGTTATATGGTGGCAAAGCAATTAAAATGCCATTTTACCAACTGCGTAGTAAATTGTCTCTTACCTCTGAAAACATAGGCTCTCTTTAGTAAGACTTCCTGACGTTCAGTGAAGGTGTTGTCTTAGCTACAGAAATGTGATTGGATTGAGATTTGTGTTTTTCTCTACTGGGAATGCTTCAAAGAAATGCAATGCAGGATATTGAATAAACTACAATGTAATTAAGTAATCAATGCTTTAATCCAGTTCGCTAATACTTCAATTATACACTTAAAGTGTAACTTGAATGTAAATATCAACCCACAACTGATCAACTGCCTCCTCCACTTTTTCTACATTCAAATATCGATGCTGTAATTGTGACAAGCAGCTTTTCAGTTTTTTCAGCTATTGGTACTGTATATATATATTTGTGTGTGTACTTATATGTAAATGTATATATATTTGATATATATATATTTGTTTATTTACGATATGTAAAATATTAGCTATGAATTTTTTTATGTCTTCCCAACTAACAGGGAATGAATGTTGCAATGTTGTTTTAGAAATTTTGGATAACATTCTGTAAAAGTTCTCCCAACGTTATCAAAAACATTTGAGCAGTCCCTAGCTTCCCTAGCATTATATCAAAAATGTTTAATTGTTAGTGGAATGTTTTAAAAACATTACAGAATTAAAAAGTTCGAATAATGTTCTTTTATCCAAGCAATAATGTTAATACAATGTCTAAAAAGCTGGACGTTCTAACGTTTGAAATGTTCCTACAACCTAAAATTGTAAAAAAAAAGGTAAAGTATCACATTTGAAACATTTGAAGGCAAACAGCTGTTTATTATGAGAGAGGATATAAAAACAGAGACAGCAATTGTTCAGCTTACATTTTCAGTCAGGCAGTCAGACCAGACGGACAGACGGTTGTTCTAGACACAAAACAAATGAAAAGGAAAATGTTAAAGCCTTCAGCTTTTTCAGTTGAATAAAATCAGCAGCCTCTACAGCAGTAAATCTAAAACTGACACAAAGCCACAGAGCGACTCTGTTATAGATCGCATAGAATGTATTAAGCTAACTGCAATTTTTCATACTAAAGGTGCTGTGGAGTTTGTGTCAAGCCAGCAGAATGATGCTGTGGTGAACTGAGATAAACTCCTGTGGCTAAAGTTCCTTTTAATATAAGGACAGGCCCACTTAACTTAGCATCATGGGGATTATCTACTATGTTTCTGTGCTTTACTGAGTAACTAATTTGTCATTCAGGTGACATAAAAGAAACCAATCATACAATTACTACAGGGAGACCTTTTGGTTACTAGCTCAGCTCCCAACTTTCCTAGGTTACACCACTTAAAGTATTCAGACAGATCAAAATGTCTCAATTACATGTCCCAAATCAACCTTAATGAATAGAATTTTACTCAGAATTGTACTTGCACTTTGTGACGTGCTATAAAATTTCAGTGCTGACCTTTGGTCGATATGGACACACTAAATAAATGTGAACATTTGGCACTTTGTATTCAGAATCGATTACGGCATATGAACTTTTCAAGACCCTGTACTGTGGTGTATGAAAATTACGTTTAGTTTGGAGTAATGCATGCTTAGTTTCTTTGTGACTTACACACAAGTACAGTGCTGTACTTGTGTGTTTACTTGTTAGTTGGTATGAAAGCATCTGCCAGGAAAATAAATGTAGCCCAAATGCAAATCTAAAAAAAGGACTGCATAAATGCACAAATTTGCAAGTATAAATTATGTGGTAAACAATCAATTAAAGAATAAGGAAAGGAATTATGGCCAGCTTCTCTGTAATGAAAAAATTGCTTGTGACTAGATCATCATAATTCACAGGAGAGTGAAAGTGTTTCAATTAGCATCTAAGAAGGTGAACAGTTCCATGGCAACATGGAAGGAATCAAAATGATTTATTATAACATTTAATACATAGATAGAATGGATCTGCATCTTTAAATAGCTGAAGTAGAACTCAGGGTGTTTTTCCAAGATAAAGTTGAAAAAGGGGAAAAAGACAAGCTGGAAAGCTATATTAGTATAGATACCTAAGCTTATTTAGGAATCAGTTTACATATATATACTTAAGTACATGAACATTACATATCATTTTATTATTGTCTTGTACATTATTTTAGGTTTCCGCCCATTGTCACCAGTGCTTTTAAATTAAGTGACAATTTGAATTGCATCATTTTCTGAGAAGTCTAATCTGAACCTTTGAGTTATACCCTGCTCACTTTATCAAAGGATTAGTTCACTTGCATTGTTTACGCTACACCCAGAAGTGATACAGATTACCTCATGAAGTGTCATATAGCAGCCGCCATAATTATACTGTAAAATATGACTGTGAAATGGCTTAAATATTAGGTTGATCTGAATACATGGAAAATTAACAGCAAGCCGCATATACGTTTCTGCTGACAGTCTTGGGTGCTTTATTAAGCATTAGAGTAAGACATAATGTTCTGCCATTGTACTGAATCCATCCTACCAGATAGTCATTAAATTACCCCCCTTTGTGTTCCACAGAAGAAAGTAAATCATACGGGTTTGGACCGACATGAGGGTGAGTGAATAATGACAAAATTTATTCGCATTTCGCTTCTCTGAAAGTAGCATTCTTTAAAGTGGACTGAAAGCTATGAAACAGTGAATTGGCAAAGTTGCGATCCGAAACTCCTTTGGTTAAAAGTGAACAAAAATCAGTTATCGAGCAAATACATAAAAGCTTTCTGGGTGGATGGACACAATAGTACAATAGTAAGGGAAATAGGAGAGTGTGTTCACAGGAATTATGCATTATGAATTATACTGAATTATGCATTTTTATACTAAACAGTGTACATCTATTTTGCATCACGAGGTGTGGTTTTAGTGACATTTATTTAAGCCTTACACAGCCTCTGTGTTTCTGCTCACAGCATCTCGGGGTAAAACTGCTTTACAAAACTCCCAGCAGTGTTTTGCATTATTCTGCAGCATTAAGACACCTCAAATCTATGTGCGCAAGCAAGAGACGAGATAAAACCGGAAGCTCCTAAGCTGAGGCAGAATTTGTGGTATTCTCCATGCACACAGAAACATTAATCAATACAAATTACTCTAGAGCTTTCCGGTATGATTGTGACTCATGATTGTGAAAAATATGGAAGAGTGTAATAAAATAGCAGAGAGACGTCCTCCAGTGATTCGGTTTGCGGGCCTCCATTCATTTTTCTCCTCAATTGACTTAATGTGCTTTTCAGAACGTCACCTGCATTTTCCTCTTAAAATACTTTAATAAACATAACAAATCAGAGTCTCTGGATGATGCTGTCCTTTAGGACAACCGGGCTGAATGTAACATGCTGTTAAGTCAAAACTAAAAGACCTCAGTGGATTGCCTTGCAGAAGTCTGAAACTTATCCCAGAAAACATAGTAAATCGATTCATACTGAGAGGTATGTACTTGAATCAGGGAACGCACTAAACTGCTTTGTCCCGCAGGGTATCCGCTGTTCCTAGATCAGAGTCGTTTCATCCCAAGGGGTTACGTCTGTTCTGAGATCAGGGAACACAATAAACAGCTTAATCTTCATCTAGAGAGACTCCACTCGGACCACAGCGGACTGTGTTGGTCCTGAAGATGCTGCTGTTTTTAGATTGTCAGACATAATGAACTGCTTAACTTTGAAAGGATATAAAGTTTGTAACAGTGAATACAGCAAACTGATTTATCTTACCAGATAAATGCCATCACTCTATTCATTTTGTGCTGGCTCACACAGATGGAGGATAAATCTCATTTAGGTCCACTTGCTAACGTGGGGACCAGAGCCAGATCCACTAAGAGTCATTTTATCAGTTCAAGCTATCTAGAATGTGTCTTATATTTCTAAATTTTACAGTCCATGATATAAAACCCTCCTGGTCCAAACTGCATTAGCCTTCCTGCCATCTACAGCCTCTACAAACCTCTGATTGGTCAAATTGAGCCAGATCTTTAAAGCTATGTAGCCTGCTGCTTCCACACACTCCCGTGGGCAATTGCAGTGCTTGTGCCAGGGGCCACATAATGAATTTAGGCCTGAGTTCCTTCTAATGGCTTGATAGAGAGGCTTAATGTGCAGGGAGGTGGTGCAGCAATGTTCTCGCTCTCTGTGCCAAGCAGAGAGATTTTCCACTGCACTCTCTAAGGTCAAACTTAAACATGGGCTGTTAAACCATCTATTTTACTTAAGACACTTCTCATCATGTCATTATAACTGAATACTTTGATGTTAGTGTCAATTATTCTTACGATAATTCTGACTTCTGATTGTTTGTTGGGCATTGTTTGCCAAAAGAATTATGGGATTGATTTTGAGCTGTTTTATTGGTACTATTTTTTATATTACGGAGGTTAAAAGCACAACAGGAATAACCAGGGATAACCAGCAGGGATAACCAGCAAAATCCAAGTTTAATCTCACCCGTGTGTTTCTCAGCCTGCTGTGAAATTGTTGTCAGTGTCTTGGAACTGTTTGTTTACATCTGTCAGATGTCTTCTGTCTATTACTGTATTCAGTCAGACAGCTGTACCAGCCGTCTCACTCTCAGAGACAATAATGAAAGATTAATGGTATCAATGGCATTTTAGCAAGTACTCGGATGAAGTATTTTGGTTGGTAAACAGTCTATTCTCTAATGCAGTGGTTTCTTGTAAATATCAGCACATTTTGTGACAACAACAAAAAATACATGATAGATGATTTTAAAATATAGGATAATAAAAAAAATTGAACAATTTCCCTGTTATGTTCTTACATATGTAATTAACTTGTGATGTAATATATTGTGGGAAAGGCTTGTGCTGAAAAAATAGACTAGACTAAGATGCTAGTCCAGCTAGACTAGCTGACCAGCTACAAATCTATGATGTCAAAAGCTAGTCTAACTAGCTGGTGGTCTAACCAGTCAGCAAGCTGTTCCATCCTGTAAGTTTTTCGAACTCAATAAAACCAGCAGACAGACCAGTCTGAACAGGATGTGGGGGCAGACATCAATCACCGTTTACTTCCTGGGTGCTTAATTATAAGTTCAAGTAAGTCATGATAGACTGCTATTGTATTAAACTCAACCATAACATAATTTAATTATCTCTGTGTTATGCAAAAGAAAGAAAATCATACAAGTTTGGTACCACTGGAAGCTAAGTAAATGTTATTAGAATAAATTAAACTTATTTTGCAAATTAAGTTTAGAAGCAAGAAAGAACAGGTCTGGCCTTTCATAAGAAGTTCTGTTCTTGGTTAATCTAACTTTTGTGTCTACGCAAACTTTTGTGCTCAGCAGACATGTCATCTTGACCAGAAAGTAAATGTCAGATTGTCTCCTCTGCATTTAGTTATCTGGAAGTGTTAAGAGGAACCGTTACACATTTTGCCTGGAAGTGTTTTGTAAGGCTGGTTTCCACTCCAGTTTTGATCAGTAACTTTCTGTAGAAAACGAAACCTGCCATTAATTATAGCCTCAAATCATATGCCATTCAGAAATCTTTATCCATATCTCACTCTTCTCAGAGTGCCATTGTGTATTTGGCCCCACTGAAAACAGCAGCATAGCTGATCACCATGACTGTGGCATTCTGGATAGCCAGCAGTCCAGCCTACAATTTTAGGTTGTAAGAATGTCTCATAACTGTTTAGAAAGTTTTTGGAAAGTTCAAAATGTTTTTTGAAATGTACACATTTTTGTAGATTTAGTATTAACGTTATTATGTGATTGCAAAAACATTATTTATTATTTTAATGCTGTAACTTTTTAAACCTTCCACAAACTACTTAAGAACATTGTTTTGATATATATAAAGTTCTGCTTGAAGTAGTGCAAGAATATACTTGAGAGAACACTTTGAGAATGTTTCCTGTTAGCTAGTAGCAACTAGATAAGCCATGCCGGTTCATTAGCTATACCAAAATAACAGATTAGTTCCACATGAGTCATGGTCTAAGATTATCTATTCAGCAATGTTGGAAACGTGGTTTGTTCAGCACAAAGCTAACTCTGGTCATCCTTTATAATCTCTGGAACCGTAATTACCAACACAATATTCCCATTTACGCCTGCGTCATTTCACAATACAGCGTATACATGTTTCATCTCACCAAAATGGCACTTGCAAGTCATATTATATAAAACATGATTTACACACATGAATAAATCACAGGTTGTGTTCCTGAGGTAAAGGGTGATGCACTGGCCGTTTTAGGTTTCCCATCTCTGACACCTCAAGGGCCACTATAGGCCCCATTAGACAGCAGCTGACTGCATAAAACATGTCTTGTGTCAGGGCTGATTGTTTTCACTGTAATATTGATTTGATTTAGTCATTTACTGGCTAAATTCTGAGTGACATTCCGTTCCGAAAAAACATGACTCCAAGCAGCTTTGAGATGGCACAGCCACGCGCTGATATGATTTGATGAGTCTGAGATGTGAAGCAATGAAGTATCTCATGAATCAAGGGAACACCAGTGGCTACAAGCATCTGTCTGACAGCAGGGGCCCCGTTCTCATACTAATTTGACGTGGACAACGGCATTAAGCCAAAATTTGCAAATAGGCACGTTGTTTTTTGAGCGCAGAACTGAATTTAGCATGAATTAAGTGGCAGATGTCTTACAGAATAGGAAAAATTGGTAGTATTAGGCTTCTGGATCGATTTCATGTTGTGACATCATGTGAGTCATAAACAATACAGCAGTGCGTTTATTGTTAAAGTACGATCACTCAGAGCACGCCGTGAGAAAACAGGGAAAGACACTCAAGCAGAGATAGTGCCTGTTGGGGAGTCATTCCATTTTTAGGAGAATTATTCACAGTGGAGTGTTCACTTAGCGTTTACCAGACAAGATAATCAGAAAAGGAACTCACAGTACAAGCGATATAAGCTGTGGGTAAATCATACACGCCAGCAAGACCTATATATCCACCCATATAGCGCTAGCTCTGAGCACACGAGGAATGCAGACAAACAGTTTGGCATGTTGCAGAGGAGATGAGAGCTGAACCAAAGCCAAGCTCACACTACAAGACTGAAGCTTGTCCCCCTTTCATGTCGTAAGTCTGTGACAAGAAAGCCCCAGATTATAGCAGCTCCTCTCCAATGCTCTTCGAGTGTGTGCACTTGTACACTGTAGCTGCAAAAAGTTGTACTAAGATAAAATTCAGCCTGGTTTAAACAGTGTTGACATGAACACAGCTTCCCAGCTAATGGAACGTTCTCAGAACATTGGCTAACATTCTCTGAAAGTTCACTCAAAGTTCACTCAAAGTTCACTCA
>JAZGTJ010008340.1:0-21176 GCA_036877575.1 Botia almorhae
AACTCTTTGCTTTTAATTCACAGAACCATACAACAGGGTGGATTTCACTATATTATGTATATGCATAAAGAGGTATGTATTATTTTAATGTATGACTAGGTTTACGTTCATATGCAAGAATTACAGGAAATATTGTCTAGGTAACAGTTATGGAAGATGTGCTTGCATTGCACATTTGCCGACTTTTACATGGCAAAATAATATTAAACTTACCTTTTTTGCATACAGTACAATTTTCTGGAACTGCCCGGTCTCGGCAAAACACTGGATAACTTTGTTGGGAACGTTTGCTCTTAGATAGACGCTGAGCGCAAGAGTCGGGTCCACAGACTTCACCAGGTCACCCAGCTCTTCAGAGCACTCCAGCTGAAACACGCAAAAGAAACTTTGCTTTATTTACTCAATTTTAAAAACACTGACAAAACAATGACTCATTTTGAGAGATGTAAAAATAAGCTGGTCTACTATGCATTACTACTTTCAAAACATTCCCACAGTGAAGGATACTAATAAGGATTAGAACCAGCAAAAAAGTGAATAGCTATATAGAAAACAGCGCATGAAAGAAAAATGTACAAAAAGTCCATTAAAGTGACAGATCATTTTATTTGCTGCACAACCCCTGCTCGAAGGCAGCCATTACTGCAACAGAAGCCAACTCGAATGGCAAATCCATCCGTGATAATGTTTTAATACGGATATCTACACAGAAAAGGAAGCACCTTATCTTCTTTCAGCCATTTCTCCAGGAGCTGCTTGCGGCCCTGCTGCAAAACCGGCCTGCAAAGCTCCAACGACTCGAACTTGTTCAGCTGGCCCTGGTCCAACAAAATCCCAAAGTATTGCAGCAGGGGTGAGGTCTGACCGGGCTGAGCTGGGACACTCTGGAAGCGACGGATGGTGTCAGGGGTGCGCAGAATGCCCTGAAAGAACACAAGAGTCGATCAGAAACTTCAAAACATGCCTGACTAAGAATTATAAGGTTTTAGGTTTCATGCGACGTGGCCTGCTGTACCTTTGGTGCATTGGCGGCCACCTTGGCAGCCTCAGAGTAGTTGCCCCCGGCGAAAAGGTTGTTGAATTTGCGGGCGAACAGCTCTTCGGCACCTGCGAGGTTGTTGCGGACAGCCATCCTGAGGGCCAGGTCGGGGTTCTGCAGCACATTCGTGATGTAAGGGATGATGTTCTCCTCCTCCACACACACAGACAACACCTGAGAAACACAAAGCAGTTTAAAACAAAAGTGTGTAATGTACTGAATGCTGACCCTTAGTAATAACATTTACACTACTAAGTGCTACAGAAAATGTATTAACACCAACTGTTAAAACTGAGACATGTTACAGCTTTCAGTTCTTTTAGAAAGCATGTCACTTCTGTTTTACATGTAGTCTGATTTGCTGAATCCTCATCAACACTGACGTTTTTTTGTTAGAACATTCTATACACATTTGGACACAGCTGACTGTTGTTGTTTTTTATTAACTTATTTTTAAAAGCTAAAGCTTACCCTTAAAATGTGTAATTCAATTTGTAGGAAAAAAGTGAATTATTTGTATTTCTTAAAAACTGTACTTTTTTGATGTATTAGGTGAAGTGGATATTAAAGGAAAAGCAACAAACAAGAGCCTATATACATGCCCAAACCAGAACAGTAATTTAACCAATTTATTGGTCTAAATGAGTTCTTAACAAATTTAATGATTTATTGGTCACTGTGTATTTCATATTAGTCAGTTTTGAGGACTTTCATATCTTTCATATCATACTTTTCATATTCTATAATGTGGAAAATAAGAGAAAAAGCAGATGTTTGTTTTTACTAGTAGTGTAATATCAGCAGTGTTTTGTACATTAGTTATTTGGCTATCTTCTTCAGATATACAAATCTCTGTGTGCCGAAACCAGCCCATAATCTCTGCAGCATAACCATAACAACAGTCATTACCAAACATATAATAAATGCACTGATTGGCTCAAAATGATGTTAATCGGTACCCATAACCACTTTAATTGACCCTCTGTGTAATACATACATGAGCGAGCCGATATCCCATCATGCATCATTAACGTGTGCAGCACAGGCAGTGACAGCTGCAGCAGTCAGTGTGACTGGAGCGAGCACATCACAGACTGCTGTAAGAGGATTACAGTGCACATCACCACCACCTACTGAGAAGTAGGTGCTTTCCTCACTGTATGTGTGGAGGGAACAACAAATGCCATTATTTACAGGTACTCTGCATCTGCAGGTTATGGAATCCTGATGCATTAGGTATGTGTGTTTATAAATCAGTGGAACCATTTCCAGCTAACAGTCAATCTTGCTGAGGTTTAATGTAAATACATTACAAATCAAGTAAAAAATAACTACGGCATAGTTGTGTTATTTATATGGACTAACATTTTTTTACTCATATTTTCTCAAAACAATTTTGTTAACATATATCAATATATGATAAATTGCAAGCAGTCATTGCTTTAAATGCTTCGGCTAATGATTCATTTGCCCTGATTCATGGAGACAAATTAAACGTAACTATAATACTTTATTTGCTACAAATCAGAGATACTATCAAAACATTCGTATAAACAGTTTTAAAGCAAGGGACAATCCAAAACATTTTTAATGACATGTCTTTACGAAACATTTTCATTTGACATTAAATTATTTTATGTTACTAGCAAAAATCATTTCGAATGATCACAGCAAGAATATCTGACACATCTTGTGGTTGGATCAAGGAGTTTGCTCGACCTGCGACATTAATGAGGAGAGGAACCAACAAGAGCGTAACCAAACACAGAGATTACGTTTCCCTTCTCGCTTAAAATGTAATAAGACTCCGGTCTGAGCTCCAAAATAATTCATCAACTGATGGCATTCCCTTACAACAGATTGCGTTTAGACAGACACACAGCACGGTCTGACTGTATGGAAGCAAACCCCTGATGTGCCTCTGGAACGGGCTCAGCTGGTCCATTCGATTGTGCTGACCAAACAATCCCTAATGTTAAGGCTAAAACTGAGCCAATGCAGCACTTCTCTCATTTTTGTCTGCACTAACAGCAAATACCAAAAGTAGTACCTGTCCCTTCCGGTTGACGCCGATAATTCCAGAAGTGGCTTCATGAGGGGCCGTCACAAAAATGGTCTCTCCACTGATTCTGTTCATGTAGATGCACGTGCCGGTTTCAAGGTCGTACAGATGGATGTAGCCGTATTTGGTGATGAGAAAGACAACGTCATGCTTGGAGCTTAACTAGATCGGGATGAGACAAGAGTTGCAGGTCTGTGCTTATAGGGTCACGAATAGCAGATAAACATCTGAGTGCAAATGCTGAGTGCAAACAACAAATGCAAAAAACATACTTGCGCGTAGCTACAATAACAAAAACAGGATTAAACCCTTTAAGTCTTTTGTTTTGCTGTTAACATCAGAAGCTGTGGGTGCACCAAAACAGCCAAATTTAGACTGACGCCAATATGGTCATCATGGTTGCGCGACATGCCATTAAAAACCATGAATAAATCTACACAAGGTGAAAAGACATACACTGCTTCAGGAAGCAAAATTTAAATGTAAATGCCCCATATAGACTAATGCTAGCAGTCAAAATGATAAATACCTGCATAGCAACCGGGAAATCATTCTGGGCCTCTGGGGGAAAGAAAACGTCCACTGCTTTCTTTGGAAAAGGCTGATTACCTGATGGAGGTGTTCCAACCTCTATAATGTGCAACTGCAAATTAAACATTACAAGAGCGACATCAAATTACGGTTGTTTTGAGGCAAAAACAATCACCATTCTGGTAATCAGACAGATTAATCAGACCTTTCCTCCAGCTTGTCCCCGAACAGCGAAACAGAAGAGTGTGGATTCCTCTGCATTACCCTCCATTTTAAACTGAGCAAACCCTGCAGCGTGGCCTTCAATTGGCTGTGACACCTTTCTGTCCACTGAGTAAAGCTGCATTGCACCCACAACGCGGTTTTGCTGACAGAAAAGGTTACAAAAAAGGTTTAAAAAAAAATCATTCCAGTGATACGCAGGTTAGCGCATCTGAATACGATATTTAAATATATACACGTTAATATTAATGAGTTATTTGTACCTGTGCCGAAATTCCAATAAGAAGCAGCCATTTCTGTTTGGCGTCAGTGCGATAGTTAATAATTTGACAGCCTGCTAAACTGGAATGCCGGTCAAAGACTTTGATTGGCTGAGAGTCTCCCTCCATGCTCCAATGATAGACGGCGTTGTCTGTCACAAGTGCTACTGTATTGAGGGAGATCCACTTCCAAAATGTAACATCTTCAGTCATGGTGTGGGCCTTCATCTTGCTCTTCATTTCAATATTGAAAATCTGAAGGGTTTTTGCAGCTGAAATTCAGGGACAGAGGTCATTAGAATAAAATAGTGCTACTTTCAATTGTACTTTAAGAATGGTGTAATTTTTAATTTGTTAACATACAGACATCAAGCATAATGCTAAGAACATGGTGTGTATGTTATATTGTAATTGCAAAGTAATGGCAAAAATATGAGCAATATGACAAAGCAGCTACAGTGCAAAAGGAACAGCTATAAGACAAACACTGCAAACTTTTACAAACATCAAGCAATCTTGATTTGCATTTAGTTACCATTAGTAACTATTTTTAGCAAGGTTCTGCAGCTAGTATGATTATAAATTATTATTTAGAAAATGAAATAAACACCCAGCTCAAAATCACAGAAAAATGAAATTAAAATATATTATTTATACTACACTACAAAATGTAATAATGATTGTTTAAAGGGAAAAAAATAAAACTATGTTACTCTTATTAACGGTTACAGAAATAGCCACCTTATCTGAGCTACATAGTCATACAATCTTGCCACATTAATAAATCTATATCAGTGTTTTCTCCTAAAATGTTAACATTGTCGTTGGCTATATCTGCAGATGCGTGTTATACAAATCTGCAAAAAAACTGTTGTTTTCCAATTTATAATGACTCCGAAGTATTTGGACACTTTTGGCCAAATTTAATGTATAATTGTGACAGATTTTATTAGATTTAACAGAAATTATCAAACTAAATGGCATTTATTTGAAACCAAAAAAGAACATGCATACTTTAAACAAACTAATCTATAGGTAATACTATTAGGTTAACTTCAACTTTATTGTCATTATGCAGAAATGCATTATATTAATACATTTAAATACACTGTGGTGTATCTTAGTGTCTAAATACTTCTGCATTATCTAATGTACCATCTAATCTCTGTGAAACATAGTTTGTGGTTTTATTCCCAATAAACACAGTAAATACGTTAGATCATTAAATCAGTACATACATTAGATCTAGGAAAACCCCAGAACCTCTAGGACACCTGAAACGTGCCAACTGGCAGTTTTTCAAAAATCACTGTTCTCAAAGCAACAGCAGTGTACAGTAAAACTAATGTACTGTAAAATTAAGAGTCAATCATATTGCACATTTATTTTCACTCACTACTTTCAAGGGCATGTTCAACTTCAAGAGAACTTTTTTAAATAAGTTTACCACAAGAAATTTTAGTCTGGATGAAATTGGAAGATGGTAGACCATTGCATTGCATTGCATTGACATTAGGCTACCAAAACAAAGAAAAATGAAAAAGCTGAATATTGCCATTTTAAATAACAACAACAACAACAATTACCTAATTTTATGCTAAACAAGAGAAAAAGGCTGTTGCCATGTTACATGCATGTTACAGAATCCTGACCCCCTCCTTACATGGCTAACCTACATCTGTATCATTCAACATCAAAGGCATTCAGATTAACCCCACATGTCACTGTTATTATCCCACAGCTCAGAAGAGATGAATTTGAACTCACCGTCTGCAAACATAAGAAAGCAGTAAGAAACAAAAAAATAAAAAGGAACAAAAACAAGCAAGAACAGACAAAGCATTTATGACGGCAAAACATTTCCAATGAGCATTTTAAAGGCTATTTCTAACCAAACAAATTACAGAAAGACGCTTTAACTACATAACCAAGACTGGGATGACTGAGAATATAAACAGAAATTTGTTGGACATATGAAGTAAAATTATTCTAAAAAAATCATACAAATTATTTTGTGCTTCGACGACAGTAGTACATTATTGGCACTAAACTGCTTTTGAATTCTATGAGAACTAATGCAAACTTATCCTAGTCATGTTATACAGGTACGGGGTGGGAGGGGGTTGCAGGAAATAGACCTCACAGAATCATATGTTAGAAATTTCTAGAATCAAGTTCCCAAACATTATCATTACAAGTTTAAAAATCCATGCCTTAATGTGTGAGGGGTTCCTACACCCCTGCATCTTACCTTTAAGAGCGATGACTTTGCTAGCTGGGTTCATAATGGCACTGTCTGCTGAGATGGGTCTGCGGATGGGCGTGTTTGGATCGCTCATGTCAATGATCACCACCTGGGCCTGTTCGCCCACCTTCTCTCGGATACAGATGAACTTATCTGACTCCATCGTGAGGGTGCTGAACCCAATGTTTGCTGGGTTTATGCCCAAATTCTGGAGCTGTAAGACGGGGCAGATAATATTAGAGAAGAACAATGATGGAAACCGTATTGGCACAATTATTTGGTGCATTCTGCTATTCATGGATTTGGACGCCAAGGCTTTTAAAAGCAAGTGTACTACCCAGATACTAGTCATCATAGGTGCCTTCCTAATCAGTGGAAGGCTGCATGTGCCATCAAACACGGTATAATTATAAGTCCTGATACAGACTAGAGGTCATAAATGTGTCTATTACAAGACCACTTAAATGTTATTGGTTCTTTTTTGGGGTAAAAATATCAAGCCATGTGCCTCTCACAAGCCCATCCTCTTCCCTGCTGAGATGCACCTGCGCAATGTCTGGATATGCAGTCATGACTCCTGTCATATCAATTCAAGCCAGTTCAATATACAAAAACATCTGTAGTAACGTTACTGTCAGTTAAGTCACGTAAATTACAAATACGATTTCACCACTTTAGCTTTCATTTAAACGTCAATCGATTAACCCCTTTTGCATTCACTACTCGTGTAAATAAACGCTAAAGACTAATAGGATGGTTACGATGATACGTATGTGTGGAAAATAGGTTACAGAGACATTAAACCCATCGTTAGCGTTCTATAGCAAATAAATACATACTGCGATGCATTGAGTTTTTCCATCGAGATTTATTCAATTAGACACGGCTGTGACTAAAGTAATTGTAGACAACACTCAACAAAGCAAAGGATATCAAAATAATAGCAGTTTTATAAAGCTAGTGTAATCCTTCACTGATCACTGCATCCACCTTCATAGGCTCTGTCTGAAACCCTAGTGAGCTGCCTACCTAAAAGGCATTTTAAGCATCACATATGCGCTCGAACGTTTCCAATGACACGGGCATTGGAAATTTAACTCAATTGTACGAATGTTACCGCGATTCATTGCCGCGTTAGATTCGGTGGTTCTAAAAATGCCGCCTAGATAGGCAGCTTACTAATTTTTGACACACAACCATAGACATGGATGGGAGGTCATTCATTGAGCTAGCGCTAAAGCTAACGAGCTCCGTCACCTCTATTTTAGCAGATCCAACGAATATTGACACTTTAAAATTAGTCTACATATCTTTAGCTGTAGTATGAACGCACCTGCAGGTGCTCCTGAAAGCGGATAGGCAGGATCTGAGCCATGGCTCTGGCTTTCTGTTCTCAATCCTCCCGGCCGGACTCCTCGCAATATTTCTGCCTATCTTTAGCGAGCGACGACCTCCTCTCCACGGACACCCCCGATTTGAAACAGATCGAGTACAGGACGGTTGTTTTAATTAGACAGAGAATGCAAGTGTCACGGTTTCGTCGTGTAAAGCCGATCCGCCAGATGGTTGATGTTTTCTGTTCCCCCTCTGCACGGATGGGACTCGCTCAGAACCGCAATGGCGGCGGAAACAGCTCAGACTGACAATCCGGAAGAAGCAGCGCGGACTTTGCGGCGGAAGGACATTTGCGATTTCTGCGATTTTGTACATCAAGTAGGCGATGCGGGCAATTCTGTTCTGGTGTATGAAAGCTCGGGTCCTGAATATTTTGCTTATGATTTAAAATCGTTTGCGTGTACAGCGTAGTCGAAATTAAATAAATCGTTTCATTTTTGCCACATCATTCAGTTCTTCCTATTCTGTGTACGTCAGTTCCGGGTGCAGCCAGAGTGGCGCTTTAAAATTCATGCGAGGCACAATTTGATGAACAGACTATTTTTTTTATTGACCCCCACGTTACTAAACATGTAGTACATTAAATATAAAAAAGTTATTGTTAATTACCTTATACAAATATAAAAATACAGACAATTTTCACGACTTGTTTACCCCCGTCCTGATTTACAAAAACAACACACATAAATATAAAAAACTATTTATTTACATAGACCATAAAAAATATTTGTTCATTTTATTGTTTTACTGTGACTCCAAAGTTCCTTGAGTTTTGAAACGCATTAAAAATACCAATGGGGACCACAGAGATGAGCTTTGGCTATATCCAGGGATTATGTTCTGAAATCTGAGATTATAGTCTTTTAACATAACAGTATTCCCCAGCTGCACAATTTGCATTGAATATCTGACAAATTCTGTCGTCCTCTCACGTGTCCTTCCTTCGCAGGCGGTTCTGTTTGCGCTGCAGGTATCTGGCACGAGCCTCTGTGATTGAGCTTTCATCATTTCTCTTCTCCAGCTTCTTTGCTGCATCTTCCATAGCCTCTGTTTAAACACAAAAATGTGTTACCAAAATCCGACGTAAACTGACAAAATCAAAATGCAGATTAGCCTATTCAAACACACCTGCTTGTCTCTTAGCCGCCTCTTTCTTCTCCCATTGGGCCATCTCTTCATCAGTGACTTCCTCTCTTGCCACACTGCTCAGCTCATAGACGTCTATTTCATGCAGTTTTGGCAACAGATCCTTCACCCACTCGTAACGAATGGGGCACACTGTTCTCACATACACACGCGAGGTGACCAGCACATCATGGAAGATGATCCAGTCCAACTGCAATTCTTGACCAAAGAGCTAAATAGAGATAAATAACGTCATGACTGCAGGATAGAGCCTTCTTCACTTCAGGGATACAAATATTGTCAAAATATGTACGTTCTGTTAAACACAATATTCATAATCAAGAATGAATGCATCAATGATGCATTGCAAACCAGCATTTGGCATTAATAATTTCAAATGTGAATCTTGAATCTGAAAGCAAATAAGATTTCAGGGGTTCCAAAGAAAGGTCAAACACTGAATAATGACTTAAACTTGGGTCTGTTTCTTACACAGAGCTATTGTATGGCTTTAGATCATTTGAAATACAGCACGAGTTCTATGAACTACATTGCTTTCATGGTGCTTTAAACAGCTTGACAGACGTGGTCAACATTTCATGTATGAGCTGTGTATAATTTTTGTTAATAAATTTCTTGTTTTGTGTTTCACTGCAAACAACAACATACACATCTGCAATGACAAGAGGGTGACTTAATAATGACAGACTCTTTATTTCCTTACACATGATGAAGGATGAATGAGAACCGTGGATCCATGTCCATCCATTGTGCAGAATGATTTCCCAACAGATCTGAAAACAAGAGAATAGCTTTAATATTGGCTTCCCAGCAGTGTGACTCATTGCTATATTGTTAAGTAATAAATAACAGTGTGGTACTTACCTCCTGGCAACATTAGTGAAGTAACCCAGACAAAGGCATTGTCGCAGCAGCTCGCTTCTACTGCCCTCAAACGTCTCATGTGGAAAGTCTTTCTGCTACAAAAACAGTCAGGAACAAGATGTAAGAGCTTGTAAAATAGTTGTGAAACACTGTTCTAGAGGAGCTGTGGATTACCTGCTTTAGACGCAACAAAATCTCCCTCAGTTGAGTCTCAATGCTAAAGGCGCTCTTGACTGCTCTCCAATGAATCCAGTTATCTTTGCACCATGTGGATGGATTGTCACTGTAAAACAATCAAAAAGAGTAACTATGCTTCCATATGCAAAATACTAGCTAATTTTGTGATTCTGGGTTTAAAGAAATATTACACCTAAATTAATTCGCTGTCACCATTTAATTTTCTGCCTTTAAATAGTTGTATCTCTTTCTTAACTCGGAAAAAAAACAGAAGTTATTTATAACTGAACAGCCAAGGTGCTATTATCTATTTTCTCTCAATGTAAGTGAATACTGACTATGGCTGTCTAGCAGGATTTTCAAGGCAAGCTTTCAGTGAATAATGTCTGTTCCTTAATATCATGTTGACCTGAAATCAACTTGGAATGAAACTTCTGAGATGTATTGATTTTTATAGTGCTTTAAAATGATGTTTTTGACAGGCCCTGGTCCCCACCCACTTTTACTGTATGGAAAGGAGCAGCATAAACCTTCCATTGAAGAAATAGTCTTATGAGTTTGAAAAAACATGAGGGTAAGTAAACACTGTGATTTATGACAAAATTATCATTTTTGGGTGACCTGTCCCTTTAATTAGCCATTTGGCGCATTTAATTGTGACCCACCTTGCTCTGCACTTCTCAAAAACACAGAGCAGCATGAGGAAATCATTTGAGCCGCCTGCACAGGCAGCTATCTCTTTGTGTCTGATATCAGCTTCCTTTTGTCCTTCTGGTTTACCTACAAAGAAAGCTCAACTGTTAGTCATAGAACATCATTTCATCACAATACTGTTTACAATAATATTTTGCAAGATATTAAACAGTAATTACTTTGGCTAATTAGGATGGTCACAGGCTGACAGACCAGAGATCTGCCCTGTGCATTGGTCACCAGCATTAGTCATAGCTTTTACTAATGATTACCTGGTCGAATGAAGACATTCTCCACTGAAAGCATGGCGGCCACAGGCAGGACTATGTCTTCACAGCCGAGAGCGGCAGCTTTGAGAAGGGCACGAGTGAGATTAGGAGGAAGGGGGAACTCAACCATCAGTTGCCCCAGTTTCGTTACTTGACCTCTCCTGTTGGCAAAACATTTAAGAAGAACAGAATATAGAACTGGCACAATGTAAACGAATTCACAAAGATGTGCTGTTCAGCAGTAGCAAGTTCATGGTTAATGTGGACACGAGTGCACTACAGCAGTATGAGATTGATACCACTCACCTATCTATAGCATCGTACTGATACAGCTGCTTTAAAGCGGTCAGGATAAACCGTTCCTCTGGACAGTCAAGATATGGAAATCTAAATGCACCAAAATACAAAAAACAAATGTGTATAAAGTATATAATTTCAACAGTAAAGTAACTAAAAATACATAATATCTAAAAACTAGGCAATACCTAATCACATCATGTACTCCAAGACACTTCAGAGTCAGGACGACAGACGTAAGGCTGGTGCGCTGAATCTCTGGAACCGTGTACTCTGGCATACATGTATCCCAGAATTCTTTGTTGTAAATTCTGAAACATTTCCCTGCGGAGGTTCGTCCAGCCCGGCCCGCTCTTTGCTGAGCCTCGCTTCTGCACAAAATCACCAGCACTTTTATTAAAGATAAAATGTGTTTCTAGGTAGTCCCGCTCCAAACTCAGCCAGAAGATAACATGTTGAGCAGCATAACCAATCACAGCTATGCTTTTAAAACACCACAGTGTTTACAATACTAGAATTACTGTTGACTCAACACAAATCAGAAAAATGAGTAAGTGTTTTAACAAAGAAAAAATACAGGACAGTCATTAGACGTCTTCATTCTTGGCAGCAAAATCATGTTTAATACTCACTTTGAAATAGGCACCACTTCAAGGATATCCAATCCAACTCTTGAGTTGTGGTTTAGCTGCTTCACAAACCCACTGTCAACAATATACCTATAACAAAATGAAAAGAACGTCTTGGGTCACAATGAAATGCTTCAAAACTGTACATTACTTGCTGTCACCGTGTACCACCTACTTGATTCCATTGATTGTGAGTGAAGTTGCAGCAATGTTGGTTGCCACCACACACTTCCTCACACCCTTCGGTGCAGGTTGAAATATTTGTCTTTGCTGATCTATAAGAATATTTGTTATTGCAAAATGTGTATTGATTGCTTTATGATCATGCACAAGATTTCACTCCACATTTGAAAGTTGCTGCTATACGGGCTCATGCAAACAACACAAATGTTTGTGGCTGTAAGCTTTTCCCTCAAGATGTGCTACAAGATAAAGGTAAATTCATACCTGTTGGCATGGATCCATATAAGGGCAGAATAAGAAGCCCTTCAACAGACCGGTCATGGACATCATAGCGGTAGTCTAAGATCTCAGCTTTCTCAAAGAGCAAATCACAGGCTTTCTCGATTTCAGACTGTCCTGTTCACACACATACACAGAACTACAAACTAAACTGCAATATTGGATCCTACATAATAGAAGCATTCAATTTACATTTATTTGTATACCACTTTACACAACACATATCCTTCTAAAGTGGCTTTACAGAAAATGAAAGTTGTACATTGTCAGACAAGTGTGTTATTAAAGTCATTTTAGAATTTTACAGGTCTAAGATGGTACAGATTATGCAGTTGGCTAATATTGTGCAGAAATGTAAGCAAAAGTATTGATCATTCCAAGTCATTGCAGAGGCTGGCTTCATCTCTACAGAGTGTTGGGTCATCTGAAGTCATCTTAAAAGTAATCTTAGCTACTCAGTCAATTTGTAATGCAACTGTAAAGCTAATCTAAAATATGACATCACTGCTGAGCTCACCAGTGAGGAATACCAGAATATCCCCCGCAGGTTCATTTGAGTGCACATCTAAAGCCACCTTCACCACCTGTGGATCATGAACGCAACAAATTCACAGTTATGTAAAAATATATTTTTGTTTATTTCACATATGAGCTCATTTGAAAAGTTTTTAACACTGTGCATGTTCACAACAAACCTCTTTGACATAGACCGAATTATCTTTGTCTTTTTGGCCAATCAGATTGCAGAATTTCTCCTTCACCGGATAGGTCCGCCCAGGAATAGTGAAAACAGGACAGTGCCCGTAAAAAGAGCTTAGCTTTTCTGTTTCTAATGTTGCTGACATCACAACCACCTTCAAGGGTGTTTTACGCCCATGGGACCCTTTAGAAAGAGTCTTTTTGAGTAACCCAAGCAAAACATCCTGCAAAACAATTAAAGATGGTCACTATTTAGGAACATCTTTAAGTCACCGAGCTACTACAAATATAAAAAAACAAACCTATTTTTATGGGGTCATAGATAGTCGTGTCTAACAATTACATATCATGACAAGTCTATGCTATTTTTTTTAAATATCTTGGAGTATCATACTAATAACATAGTACACAAATGATATATAACAGTTTATATCGAAGAGCCGTGGCATACTGATTAACCAGACTGTTCCTGTAGCTCAGTTGGTAGAGCACTGCGTTAGCAGCGCAAAGGTTGTGGGTTCGATTCCAAGGGGAGCACACATACTGACGTAATGTATAACTTAATGATACTGAACAATGACGATACCTCACTAATGCTTTTTGATTTTCTTCCAAGTTTGGTCTAATTTACTAAATAAACTAAAAATGACATACAAAGAGTGAACATACAGTATTCAAGCTCCTTTCGTGGGCTTCATCCAGGACCACAATGCTGTACTGTGTTAAACTGGGGTCTGCAAGAATCTCCCTAAGCATACACCCATCTGTCATGTATTTAATCATTGTGTCCTGAAACAAGGAAAACACAAGCCCATTAAAACAAAGAATCTATAATTTTGTATACACTATTCCACTCATAAGGGTTAATTAATTGTTGTATTGTCTCTCACCTTTGTTGAGCAGTCATCAAAGCGCACTTGATAGCCCACCTCTTCACCCAACCTGACCCCCAGCTCCTGAGATACTCTCTGGGCTACTGTGATGGCTGCAACTCTCCTAGGCTGAGTTACACCAATTTTACCATGCTTGCAAAAGCCTACAGAGATAGAAATTCAAATCGAATATGCATGTCTGTACAGACGTATTTGTTATCAAGAAGTGTAGGCGAACAATCATACCGGCTTTATACAAGTACTGCGGCAGCTGAGTAGTTTTTCCGCTGCCAGTTTCACCCGTCACGATCAGGAACATGTTTTTGTTTACGGCCTGAATAAGTTTGTCTTTGTGCTGATAAATAGGTAGGTTTCTTGATTCATGTTCCTCTGCTTTTCTGCTCGTTTTTGATTTTGACATGTCTGCGATAATGCTCTTCCTATTTTTAATCTAAAGTCTACAACCTTGTCAAAACAGTCAATTTTAATTAGCAGAAACTTCTTTAGATTAATGCGCAGATCATCTTCATAATATATTGGTAGTTTTAGCGTGCTGTAGTTTGAACCGAGATCTTTTCGTCACTCACAGCGCACTTAAACACATTAGCGCCACCTTCTGGATCGGATGACTGACAAATAATAAATGTTATTTGTGTTTATGTTTTAATTAGAGATTAAACAAAATTAAAATAGAAACAAGAGAACATTTTAATTTAGCCACAAAATTTAAATGTCTAAGAATATTAATATAAGCATTAAGTACCATGATATATGAAAGTACTATGGTATTACCATCACTATGGTGTCATGACGTCAATTTCAAGCATTCGTAAGTGTTCATGAACTTGATACTTTAGTTATTGCACGTGGAGTATTGCCAAACTGAAAGTTCTCACCAACATCTTGATATATAAACTTGGTTAAAAATGTATAATAAACTGCTTTTATATGCTGCTTTTAATATGCATAACAAGGGCTGCAAGACAACAACAGTGAAAAGCATCCGTTTTTCATTTTTATTCAATGATTTACAGAACATTTAACATTAACAATGTTAAATGGTGCTATTAAAAGATATCCCTTCGATGATTTGTATTAAACAATTATATACAGTCTGTAATTTGTGGAGCTGGATTTTGTCGAACCGGATGTTGTGAAACTGGATTCTGTCATATCTACTGCCCGATGATCAACCTCAATCCCCATAGATTGGATTTTTTAAATGATAATCTGTCATAGAAAAATTAAGAAAACAAAAACACAATAAAGACATTTGTATATTGATATTTTTAATAATAAACCAAAAAGTGGCACATAATAAACATGTGAAATAGATCATATAAGATAATATAATGCAAAATTATAAATAGGAGTTACGTTTCTGTTTTTTTCGTTGTTGGCCTGCATTGTTTAGAATGGAAAGTTCCGCCTGGTTGACTGAAATATATCAAACAGATATTGTTTAGGTTCTTAATAAACAACAGGTAATATTTACACTTAAGTGTAGTCTTACCGTAATACGGTTTTGAATTTGACTGCTGACTGGTAGTTGGCTCAGGAACAGTTCTGAAAGCTGATATTTAATATAGCAATTAGATACTTTAACACAGTAATGGAGTCGTGTAAACATTTTGTAAAATTAAAGATGCAAAAACAAAAGGTCACCTCTCTGTGGATTTTGTCTCTGTTGCACACCAGTAACTTGATTTAGAGCGTGTTCCTCATTTTCTTTATATTAAAAAAGACATTTATAATGTGCCCATAAATTATTGTGAATAAAGAAAAAATCTCATATAGTATAAACAAAAATCAAATAAAGCATACCATAAACTGTTGTATTTCCCCTACTCCGACCTTAAAAGGGTAAATAGACACAAAAGAACATCAACAATGCATTTTCCAATGTACACAGATCAGTGAGAGAACATATATTCTTAATAGTGACAGTAACCTGTAAAAAATTAGTTGAAATTGTGACTGTATATACAGTGCATTCTTCTGTCCATCTATTCTCCACCCTGCTTGATCTCTTCACAGAAAGTATGTACAATGTATATTCAGTGATTATATTATTATATTTTTGATTCACTAAATACATGAATGTCATTACAATAGATAAAAACATACAAAACCAAGTAGCATCTGCAAACACATGACGGCCGCTCAGAAATAACTTTACTTTTCTCTGCCTTAATTAGTCCCTTTCAAACAAAAGGTTACTTGAAATGATTTCCTCTTACAAAGATGTTATAGCAGAGAAACCACATGTGTAATTATGTTCCACTGTCACTTGACTAAATGACTAAATTGAAACCTGCGTGTGTGTGTGTGTTTATTTTTACGTATCTAAAAAGTATATAAATAGTTTTATCTAAGTACTAAATACTATTTTTTAGGATTTTATCTAAATTAAAGTATTTAAATACTTTTAGAGGCCACTGTTAAAGGTTCTGTTTTCAGCTCTAGTGTATATTTTATCTTATGAATGATTATTTTCAAACACTAGCTAAAAAACTAAGCTCTATTTTTAGAATATGAATTTCTTACCTCTGTTGTTTGTTGCTCTGTTTCTTTGCTCACTGTTTTCTGTATTCTGCGTCTGTTCTGTGTGGTTACCTAGAATCAAACGATTTTTTAAAAGGTCAAGAAACGTATGCTAATTCATACGCTAAGGTCAGGTGTCTAGTACAGCTTACCTTCACTCTGTACTCCATTAACATAATTAGATTTTGATTATCTAGTTACCAGTTTTCTGTCCAAGAGAAGGGAATTATCTTGTAACAGGCAACATCTTTATTCTTACATTATAAAATTGCAGGAAAAACAATGCTCACCACAGAATCTTGAAAACAGGTAGAATGCAATAAAAATCAGAATAAATAATCCAGCTCCAGCAGCAAAGTATATCCAGGGGTTTAACACATACATTTCTACAAGAAAAATGAACATAAGCGTTATTCTTTGAATGCCTTCCTGAAATGGTTGTTTAAAAACCACTTACTTAAATTGTATTAATAAGTAACAGTATTGTCAGGATGGCCTGTACATATTTTGACAGGACTTACTGTCAGCTGGACGAGCTGATTCTGTGATCTCCACTCTCCAGCATTCCCTGTTCAGCTCACAACAGTATGTGCCAAGATCTGAGGTCTGTAGGTCATAGATTAGGATGGAAAAGTTTCCTCCTGCTGCCAGGATGGGAAAAACCATCACTCGTCCTTCTCTAGGATTATCAAAGACGATATTCCCATCTTGTGTGATCTTTAGAAGACTAGAAAAGTGACTCCATCTCACCATCTCTGCTTTACTGACTGTGTTATTGCCAAAGTCAGTATCAAAGTAACAAGGGAGGAAAACCTCAGATTTTAGAGAAGCGTTGAGTGTGATAATATTTTCACACTGTTCGCTGCAGTAGCCCAGTGCTAAAAATGGAAGAGTATCAACATGTTATCGAAAAACACCAATACATATTTCTATATATTTTTACTAAATTTTAAATTATTTTTAACTTCAAACACCTAAAGAGTAATTAGAATTGTTTTAAAAAGAGAAAATATTATTATTCTCCATTTTCTAAAAATACCAAGGACATAATTGATTTTAATCACTGATCTTAGGAACCTACCGTTTGACGTAGCCAGAAAACAAACTAATATTCCAACCTGTGGAATGTACATGATGCATGTTATTCAAGGTGACAGTAGCAAGTAGCCAAAACCTACAGGATGAACGAGTCAAAAACAGAAGATAAAAGTAGGCTGATGTCCTCTGTTGTTTCCTGTATAAATTTACACCTGCTTTGCAACCTGAGATGTGATTTCTTACCCCTAGTAGATCATTTATCTGTATCTCATGTATGGTTTTCTAATGGTGAGTGCTAACTGTGATTAAACAGTGACAATTGTTTTTTGTGTGATAAAGACTGAAAGTAGAAAGTAGATACTTTTGCTTTCTTGTGTCTGAGGTTGCAGTTAGTCTGGGCTACTTGCCTTATTTAGAGCAGCAGCTTTCTTACCGGTTTAACCACATCCTGTAACAAAGTCAAAGCAAGACCATCTCATTGAGCAGAGTTAGATGCTCAGTGAATACAGACCATGTGACCTATTAAAGACGAGTGCTTATTGTCAAACTCACACAGCACAATTAGTGACATCATTCATTTCACACACGGTTTGTCCAACTTTTGAGAGAATCAAATTATTTTGTGTATCTTGTGTGTGTGTTTCAAATATAATATGCTTCCAGACATTGACTTATTGACTAAGCTGAAAATTAATCTATTTTTCATCTCTTCTGGAAATGCACATATACAACTTTGTTTTGGGCTTTGTTTGGTCTTTGTACATATAATTTTATCACAGAATTTCTCTTTATTTTACAAAGATATTTTATTTGCTCTGGTATTTCCGATGAACTGTCAGTTATCAAGGTATCAGTGTTGGTCATCGAAGGGTAAAGTAATGATCAAATTGAATTTTGCAGAGTGGGAACACTGAGGAACATTACAGTGCTCAGCTCTTGTCCCCTCAAAACAATGAAATTTAAACATTTTTTTTTCATATTGTTTTATATTTGCACAACTATATTAATACTATGCCTGACTACCTAACAGACTATATTCTACTACTATTATATTATAAAGCTACCTAAACAAATGTAAGATGCCGTCACACTAACAAGTGATGGTTCGCTGGACATTTTCCAGCTCGCTTATATTATTCCGGAAGAACATTCCATGTATATAGGGAATTCTTTATCCAAGCGGAAATGTAAATTGTAATAAATTTTAGTTTAATTTAGTTTATATTTTATATATATTTAATGTAGTGATTTGGAATACATCCGAATCAAAATATTTTGTAAGGCAGGAGTTTTAGTAGAAATACAAATTGGGAAACAAATAAAATATGCACTATGGCTCCCTGGAAACAGGGTTTTCAGAACCCGTGTTTAGGAATAGCTGTTGTTTGCTGTGTAATTTATTTTCAGTTCCAATTTGTAACAGTTAAAACATGACAGCCAGTTGCTAACCACAGAGCTTCCCTTAATGACATTTAGCAGAATGTTTACGTTGCTCTTTGCCATGAGTCGATGGTAGTTCTTGCCAAATGGCTCATTATTGTTGCACTTGAAAATTACAGGTAAAAACAATATTTACCAAAGGAATTTTAAGCAGGCAAAATGCAATAAGGCATAGTAATAATAATAATAATAATAATAAAGGCAGAAAAAATAAACCAACAGCAAAGTGTATCCACTGGTTTAACTTATCCTATTCTACAAGAGAAAATACATAATTACGCATAAAGATTTCAGTGTTTCTTTGTAATGCACTGGATTTATTAATGTTATCTGCACTATGAAAATGGTTTTCAAATATTGTGGTAGACATATGATTACAAATGAGTGCAGGACAAAAAGATATTAAACATGAGGGAAAAAGAGTAACGTATGCATATCATTAATAGTGTTTGTTACATGAGTCTATGTCTGTCTAATAATTTCTTAGACAAAATTGAGTGAAAATATAAAACCCCCGTTTTCAGCGTCACTCAAATCTTACTAAAACACATCCAGTAGCGCCATCTTCTGGATATGATAGTCCATAGGAAAAATATGGGAAACATTTCACAGCAAAAACATTACAGTTCCATATCTTGTGTCATTTAAACTGTGATAAAAGGTGACATAATAAACCTTAAGATATCATTGTAAACTTGCCATTAATTTTCCAAACTACAAGACAGACAGTCTCTTTACCAAACAAGCTAGCCTCTTCATGTCACATCGTACAGCCCAGGGGCGCCGCTCGCAATTCTGGGCCCTATGACAAAATATGAGGTTGGGCCCCCCTAGTAGTGTTATTACTAATAAAGCAGATCTCTGGGGGCCCTAAAGGGCGTGGGCCCTCAGAATTGTCCTAACTCCCCCCCCCCTTGTATAGGGTGGTACAGCCTATACAAACTGCCTGTTTCCTATAAGTTATATGGTTTTCTATAAGTTATAAGTTATATGGTTTTCTTTTGGCAGATTGGCAGTTCTGTTTAACTAAGAAGTGGTCAATTTTAAAAGTGTATCGATTTTGCAATGTTTTAGCCTGTATTCTAGGACTTCTTATCCCAGACATGTAGGTTTTCTATCATATTTACCACATGTTGTTAAATTATTAAAATATTAATATTTAAAAATCATTTTATTACTTTTTCTTAATAAATCCTTTTTTTTATTAAAAAATTGATGTTTTGTAAATTATAGTGATATGTAGTGTGAACGGGTTCAACATTCAACCCTTACCAGTGATTCATTTCCCAAACAATGATCCACTTTTTGGGAAAACTGTTATTCGGACGTCAGAATGGTTAGTCACTTATAAGAGCCATTTTTAGAGATAGCAGATATTTGTTGTATTCATAAACATTCATTATAAAGCACAGTGAGATCTGTCTGACAAATTGTGTCATAATTTATTCTAGAGTTTTTGTTTCTTCCCTTACAACTGGAAACCTTTTCAACTGCACACTAGAGAAGAATTGTGTCTTGGTAAATTCCCTCGGTAAGCCTCAAGACTGTATGTGCTTGTCTTTCAAGACTTTAAGATGCTGTATTACATTGTTCCATAACTCACCTTTTAATACATCAATATCTCTTTTAAAGATGAGACAAGAAACAGCTTGAGACCAATAGCATCAGTAGCTTCTAGTTTGATATCAGAGAATAAACATTTTCTGGTATGTTAAAAACTTCTTAAATACAGAATGTGTTAAATAAAGCAGAAGTTTTGCCGCTCCATTGTCAAGTATTTGTTTAATAAATGGTTGTGTTGCTGGAGAAATGAAGTGTTTATAATCAAAAGAGCAGCTTGCAGAAGGTTTTGGGTCTGTCTAACTTTTTCAGTTATACCACAGAGTGTTTGGTTTCCCCCTGCAAAAAAAGTGGTAGACAGAACTGCATCAGTTCTCTTTTAGAGAACCAGAAATAGTCTTTTAGAGAAGTAGAAAATGGTGGAAAAATAATTTGTGAAAATATTTAGGAGCTACAGAGGTATTGATGTATTAATATTAATGAGGAGTTTTATTCATTTACTTGACACTTGACTAGGTTGACGTGACCATCAGGAGGTAGCCATAAACACTGCTAATCATAAATTTAGACATCAC
This sequence comes from Botia almorhae, assembly GCA_036877575.1. Taxonomy (NCBI): domain Eukaryota; kingdom Metazoa; phylum Chordata; class Actinopteri; order Cypriniformes; family Botiidae; genus Botia; species Botia almorhae. The sequence continues at coordinate 21,020 of JAZGTJ010008340.1, forward strand.
CCAAAACTATGGTGACAGAATTCACTGACAAAAATCTCAAAAGTAATTAACACTATACATATATCCTGTTATTTAAACCTCAATCAAACATATAATTGGATTTGAATATAGCAACATCAGATACATAGAGCAGATTAATTTCTTCCTGTACTGATTT